>CAUYSK010089207.1:0-11857 GCA_963575035.1 Avahi laniger
CTGAGTAACATCATTCCTGAAGGTCCACATTCACTCGCTCGTGAATTCAGTCACTCATGTCATTGGAACAAGGACAAGGTGGTCTTGGTCCTCACGGGGCTAGAACTTGCATGAAAGGTGAGCTGAGCCAAGGATGTTGCAGTGCAGGGTGGCGAGGGTGATGTGACTCGGGGGCAGAGGGCAGAGGGAGGTGGGGCCCAGAGGGCGATGCCACAGCATGTGGCCCAGGCTGTGGGTGTCAACTGCCCTCTTATCATTCCCCCACCTCCCAAAGTCTCTAGCAAAGTCCCATTAGACCCTCCAAGCTTATCTTACTCATACTCTGGAAAGGGTCATTGTCTGAATCTGAACAAAAGTGTGATGGGGAACAGCAGTCGCTGATGCCAACAGCGGCCAGAGTGAGGGCTCCAGTACCACCTGGACAGTTAGGACCCTGGAGGGAAGAAGCCAGGAACCAGGAAGTCAAACCGGATCAGAAAGGTAGGAAGAGCCAGGGACGCTGAAGGCCACCGAGCCACCACACCACCCCTGGACCACCCACCTACACGCTTCTTTTATGTAAAAGAGGAATACATTTCTATCTTGTTTTTTGAAAAATCGTCAGGTACGTGAACTATTTTTTAATAGTTCTAATCATATATTTTACATGTAATATCAAAAAGCTTAAACGTAAATTGGAATTACTTCACTAAAATTATTGATCAAAAGAAAATGTATTAATATATGCTAGTCAACATTTTTTCAAAAAACATCAGCAAGAATCGGAATCAGAGCAGCTGAGGTGGCTCTGGGGTGTGCTGACTTCATGCCCTACGGAACCCCAGCCTCAGAGGAAGAACAGGGTGATGCCAACACTCCTGGAACGTCGCAGCAGCCCTGGCTTGCCCCCTCCAGCTCTTCAGGGATGCCAGCCCCTGCCCTGCTCCTCCCAGCCATTCCTGGGGTTCTCTGGGGAGGGCTGCCCTGTGCTCTAAGGACTAGGCCCCATTGTGCCTCCCAGGTGCCATCGGTTCCTGGGAGGTTTCCTGACCTGGTTCACAGTGGTGTTTGTAACTGCATCATGAACTCTGTCTCCACCAGCCCTGCCTGGCACACGGGGACAGCAGCCCTTGGGCAAGCTGGCTCCAGCCATCTCAGGTGTGATCTCTGGGTTGGCAGTTTCTGACACGAGCCCCGGCCGTTGCTGAAGCACACGGCCTCCTCTCCAAGGTGCCAGGGTGGGAGGACAGCAGGCTCTTTTTGGATTCATACATTCCACATTAGGAAACAGGGTGTTTACAAAATAAAAACACATTATCCTGCTGGCAAAAGGATGCTGCAGGGAGCTAAAAGGACTGGCACAGGAAGCACTCCAAAATCAACAACAGGGTTTAGGTGAAGGGTTTATTGGGTACCACAGAGCAAGAGAAAAATCACAGAGTCAGAGTTGCATGCACAGGTGCCCACATTAACAGGGCCTGGAGCGTGGCCTTGGTACCTTCATTTACAGTAAACCACTTTACTTTTGTGACAGGCCTCAGCCTATTTCTCCAGAGAGAAACCATTAATCCCTCCCTGGGTTTGCAGCCAGTCTTCCTGAAGCTCTCTCTGCCCACCTCCATAGCTTCAGGACCAGCCAAGCTTCAAGAGCCTTTGTTTGCAAACCCCAGCTTTCCTGTCCACACTATCCCCAAAGGGAATGTTCTTCCTTTCTCTTGCTTCCTACTTGATTCAGGAGACAGCTGTGCCTTCAATGCATTGTTACAGCTGAGCAAAGCAAAGTCATTTTCTGAACCAATAAAGATGGTTTCATGCTCTATGGCACAAGATGTCCCCTTAGATGGAAAAACATTTCAAAAAGACTTAAGGCCATTTGTGTCTCTCCCTCCGGATCACAAACTTTCAGTAATTCCAAGAGCAAAGCTCCTTACACAAGGACATGAGGGAATAAGGGAGCCTCAGAGGCCAGGGCTGGCTGCCCCTTGCCCAAACTTGGTGCTGGGCAGACCAGCCAGGCGCCAACAGCTACTCCCCTGACACGGGACTGGCAGGAGTTCAAGAAGGACCTCCATCACCAAGGAGACCGAGCGCCATTCAGGAGCCAATATGTGAGTCTCCTAAGGTTGTCAAAGTCCAGATGACAAAGAGGTAGGCGCTGTAGCGGCCTCATGCTGGGAAACCACTGAATACTGGGCTCCAGCCAAACAGCACAATTTTGTTGAAGTCTAGAAATGCTGATTGTCCTTGAGAACTGCTCAATAATGAGAAAATGATACGGGCTCTGCACACTGCCAGCTCTCCCCATAGATATGGGAGGGCCTCCGACAGGACAAGGCAGGGCTGCAGGGGACAGCACTCAGGGCCAGGCAGCACGGGGCAAGAGAAAGTTCTGGAGTTGGCCAAAATTCTGAATGGTGCCAGCTAAACTGCACACTGGCTGTGTGACCCTGGGAGTCCCTTAGCCTTGCTGACCTTCAGATTCCTCCCCTGGGATGTAAGACTGCCACCTCGCACTCCTGACTGCTCTGAAGGGTGAGGCAACTTGTATACGGAGCCCTGAGTGACGTCGGGCACCTAACGACAGGACAGGAGCTCTTTCCTAACGGCTTCACCAGAGGGACCCAGCGGTGAGAGGCCATCAGGAGAGGCACCAGGGGGAACATGAGGCTGCAAACACCAAAGGGCACGACAAACCTGTTGGTTCCATTTGCCATTTACCCCTGAGGGCCAGAGACCCATGATGAAGATGCTGGCAAGGGAGAAAAGACAATTAGGAAAATAAATCTGGCCAGAGAAGAAGCCCTCCTAAGAGTGGATTTTTCCAAATTGCTCCTAATAGCTAACTTGGCAGCTGCAGGCACTTTTCTGGTATGATCCCACAGACCTTTCCCGTCCTATGGGCCATGCTTCCGATACTCTGGAGTTAATATTCGGTCCCGGTTTTGTTCAAAGAGTTCCAACATTTTCTCCATGTGGTGGTCGGCCTCAATCACCTGGAAATTAAACACACAGGTCGCAGGGCTGCACGGACCTTGAATCACCGTCTCTTCACAGATGAAGAGAGGACAAGACAGGGATGGGCGGAGAGGGCTACGGGCAGATCAAAAGGAAGCTTAGAGCTGAACAGCTCTCCACTTGAGAGATTCTACATTCCTAACGAGATTTTCACTTAAGAACCCACTGCGGTTGTTCCTCTGGTGAGCTCATGAATGGTGTTTCACCTTATCACTTTATACTAATTTTTTTATAGAAGGAGGGAAAATAAATTTTACTTCTTTAAAAATCCACTATAGGCCGGGCGCAGTGGCTCACGGCTATAATCCTAGCACTTTGGGAGGCTGAGGTGGGAGGACTGCTTGAGCCCAGGAGTTCGAGACCAACCTGAGGGTCTCTACAAAAAAAAAAAAATTAGCTGGGTGCAACTGTGCATATCTGTAGTCCCAGCTTCTCAGGAGGCTGAGGCAGGAGGATCCCTTAAGTCCAGGAGTTTGAGGCTGCTATGACCACACCACTGCACTCCAATCTGGGTGACATCGTGAGACCCTGTCTCAAAAAAAAAAAAAAAAAATCCACTATGGTAATATCTCACTTTTCAGAAACATCTCACTGCTTGCAAGAGCCATAAGTAGAAGTGTCTGAGCAGCCCAAAGAGATGTCCTTAAGGCTATGCATAAGGGCTTGAGTATGACCCTACCTCAGACCCCAGGAACATTCCTGGGTACCCATTTGCCTGCCTAAAGAAACCTGGGAACAGGAAACCAGAAAACAAGAGGATGGGCAGTGAAGAGATACTGACAGGGCAGACACGTTGGTATCAGAAATGATACATGTCAGCGAGAGAAAAGAGGGTTAATACAAGAGCAAACATAGGAACTCAAAGATATTAGTCATCTGGGCAAACAGTCCTACACAGCTCAGCACCTCCTAAGGCATCACTGTGTGACAGCCAGGACCAGCAAAGACGCTTCTCTGATGACCTGAGTCACCAACCAAAGGTGAAAGGAGGCTCTGTGTCATCCACTGCAGAAGGAAGGTCACACCAGAGCGACCACCATCCCAGTGGTTAAAACCAAAACCCAGGTCTAGGGGCTTCGAGCATCTGCAACACTCCTTTGCTAATGAAGCTGGACAAATGACATGTTACTGCAACCACCAGGTGTGACGGCACTGGGACAGATCAACTTCTCTTGGGTCTGTCCAACTCACTCTGAGACTCAGTCCACAAATGCGGACTGAGAGAGAGACCCCTCATCAGCCTCCCCATCTCCCTCCTTCCAAGTGCTCGAGCTCTGAAGGACTAGGCTCTCCTCGTGTACAGGGTGGCTGACACTCCCCCGTCACTCCTCCTTCTAGAAAAGTCTCCTACCCTGTGAGGGAGAATGACTTACCAGAACAGGGGCTGCCACAGGGAACAGGCTTCCTTTGACGAGCCACTCCTCGTAGAGGTGGTGAATAGCGCCCAGGTATTCCTGCCAGGGAAACAGGCTGTTGGGAGCAGAAGGGCGGGAGATCCCTCCCATCAAGGGTCTCGGGCAGGTGGAGCAAAGTTGTCAATGGCCACAGGGGGGTGGCTTGGACAAAGGAACCCTGCAACAGCCAACCTGGCTCAGGTGGGCCTCGGTGGACACAGCCACACACTCTGCCAGCCCACCCAGACATTACAACAGAGTGTCCCCAGCCACGCTGCTCTGCTCCTCTGGGGATTCATGAGCACGAACACCAGGCCTTCCCCAGGCCTGAGTCAAAGCCAAGTGAAAGGCAGGACCCCCTCCCGGCTTCTCTCATTTCCTGCCACTTCTCTGGCAGTTGGGCCCCAGTTCCTCCATGCGGGGGTCCATGGTGACTCCATGACCAGGTGTCCCAGCCCAGGGCAGCCTCTAAACCTTCCCTCTGTCTTGCCACCAAGAGGACTGTGACCCTCACCCCCTGCTGCTCCTACCCCCTCAGACAACCCATAACCCGTGGAGCCTCAAGACCATGACAACCACCAACTGCAGGAAGCCTGCCAGGGTGGTGCCCGGGGAAGAGGGGCACGGCCTCTCCCCTAAGCCACGGCGCCTGCACACCGGGTGGCACTGGGCGATCACACTCTCCCCCACGTGGCCAGCGTGTTCTCAGCCGCCCGCAAACACCTCCTCACGCAGCATTCTACTCGCCATCCCAGAGGCTCTTGTGTAAACCACGCGGCTGCCTTTTCATCCGCCACCAAGCTGTCCCTCGGCTACAGGAGCCAGGTTTGTCCCATGGACCTTGTCAAACCGTTAAGACAATGGCTTGGCTGATGGCTTGGAGGGACTCCAGACTTGGTATTTCTCTGGAACATGTGGGTCACTGCACAGAGCTGCTGTGCCCCATCACGCCATGGTCCAACCTGGCCCCGCATCATTGCACCCCATCTTCCAATCACTCCTGTCTCCAGGATTTCAAAGACGCTGCCCGGAGTGCAAAGCCCAGGCTTCCATGGCTAGAATGTATGTTGCTGGCACCAGGGCAAAACAAGGCTGGGCAGGGCCTCAGGAGTTGGACAGGCCTTC
Source organism: Avahi laniger (assembly GCA_963575035.1). Classification (NCBI taxonomy): domain Eukaryota; kingdom Metazoa; phylum Chordata; class Mammalia; order Primates; family Indriidae; genus Avahi; species Avahi laniger. Next base: position 5,514 of record CAUYSK010089207.1, read on the forward strand.
CAGCGCCCCCAGTCCAGCCTGTCCTCAGTTCAGAGGCCCATGATGCCTCACTAAATGCTTGCCCAGCCTTTGTGTACCTCCAGTGGTAGCTTCTCACATGGGGCACTCAGTTCAATGTTAACTGAGCAACTACTAGGTGCTGGGCCCCAGGATCCATGCTGAGGACACAGAGGGAATAAGATTGAATTTTTAAAAGCTCACATTAGGGAGGGATGGGGAACAAAAGCATAAACAAATAGTGTCAACAATGGAGGGACGGTCAAGGAGAGCTCCCTGGAGGAAGTGACATCTAAGCTAAACTTTAAAGGCAAAGGAAACCACTGTGCAGAGGAACATTTGTGTAACTCCATGATGTGTATGGGTGTATGTGTAGCCACAACTAGTCCCTTATGGCCAGAGCATGGAAGGCAGGGAGGGGAAGGACAGCGCCAGAGAGGCGTTGGGGCTGGGTCACATGGGATCCTATATGCCATGCTACAAAGCAGGGACTTCATCCCAGACAGCAGTGAGGCACTGAGGGGTTCTGGGCTGGGAAACTGCACGAGTGCTGTCCCGTATTGCAAGTATCAGCCACGCAGCAGCCTGGAGGCTGGATTTTGGAGGGAGATACGGGGAGTGTAGGACCAGGGCAAGGAGAACAGTCCAGGCCTGTTACAGCAGTCCCCATGAGAGTCACTGTAGCCTGAGCCACACCCGGAAGGGCAGGTCTCCCTACACTGGGCAAACATGACTGAGCACGAGCACCACCTCCATGCCAGGTACTGTGCTCAGCACTGGGGTGCAGCAGCAAGCGAGAGGGCTCAGTCCTGCCCTCCCGGAACTGCCGTGCTAGCGCACATCCGGAGCGTGCACAAAGCCGAGCAATCTGCAGGAGGTGGGGCAGACAGGCCTTGTTGTCAAGGCAGGGAGGGGACATTTCTGAGCACGGGGAGTGCTGAACCCTGAGTCAGGGGCCACAGGAGGTGAGGCAGATCTGGACATCCACGTGGGGTCTCTAGCCACAGAGGAAGTCAGAGCTCACCCTGCCGTGCACTCAGTTCCTGCTTCTCTCTGCAGACAACAGCGCAGTGATCTCAGAGCGGGTGGGGCCCGGGAGAGGAAGCCAGGCTGCGACAGGGGTGGTTTCCAGCTTTATCTTTAACCAAGTCACACAGGTCTCTTACCAGTGGAATGGCCTTCTCCTCGTCCCTGCATCTCATCTTCAGCCTCTGGTAACAAGTCTCAGGAGTTGTCCGGAGATAAACTGAGGTTAAAATAACAAGTGGTTCTCGTTACTCTGCTCAAGGCTTGGAAGCCAAGGCCAAGCAGCAAGGAAGGCAGGCGTGCGGCCATCTGCCACAGTGTGCCAAGCAGGAGAGACAGACCGGGCCAGCTCTCGGCTTGACCGTTGGCCAGCTGAATGGCCAAACAGGCATCTTGACCCTCATTCTTCACATCACCAGCCCTATGGGATTGTTGTGGGCCCAAATGAGATTCCGTATGGAGACAGAGCTTAGCACAGGGCCTCACACCAGGCGGGTCTCAGTGAATGTCCAGGTTCTGTCCCTCCCCTCCTTTACATACTAGAAAAACCATCAAATCACAGTGGATTTGGGTCTGAGGGTAGGTGACCCAGGGGAGGGCAGCTTAAGGAACAAAGGCCAGGGTTCTTCTCCATGAGGAATCAGAAGCCCCAAATGCTGCCTGCCCCCTGCGAGCTGGGGGTCCAGCCAAGCACATCCTGGCTGGGCCCAGTGGGGAGCCCAGGGAGGGAGGTGGGGGAGGAGCCGTCTTACCTATCAGATCAACTGACACATCGATGTTCCGCACGATCCAGTCAAACCATTCCGACAGAACCGCATAGTCCACTTCAGGCATCTTCCCACTGCGTGCGATGAGAGCAGTAAGGGATTTACTCGCACAAGAGAAAGTTTCTGGGCTGTGTCACTCCCCAGAAAGGACCTGAAGATGGCTTTCATGGAAAGGAATCACTGAGAGCACATGATATATAGTGCAATCCACGCAATACTGGACAGGTAGTGATGACAAGGGCCCTGGGCATTGCAGACCTCCCGCTGCCTGGGGACGGGCACATGCCATCGTGTGGTTCCCTGTACCTTGGTGAACACCCCACAGGCGGGAACCAAAACCCCCAACAACCCAAACCTGAAGCAACAAAATGTGAAATGAAGAAACCTCAGGCCAGGGGCAGGAAACAGGAAATCCTGCACTGTGCAGAACTTTCCCCGTGGCCCCGAAGATAACCCTTAGGACTGGGCTCTTGTTCTCACGATCCCCAAAGGTCCAAGGAGGCTCCAAGGAAGCCACCGGGGCAGAACCTCAGGGAAAAGGGCCAGGGCATAGGACAGGCGGCTCTCTGTGGACCACCTGGCTGCTGGCTTCTCTAGGCCTCGGTCCCCAAAGTGTGGTTCTCGGCCGGCAAGGCTGTGGCCTCGCCGGGCTGCTCGCTAGAGACGCAGACTGCTGGGCACGCCCCGGCCTTACTCGAGCAGAATCTGAGATGCACAGGTGGTCATGGGAGAGGCCTACAGCGAGGCCTGTGTGGAAAGGGCAGAGTCTCCCGCTGGGGCCAGCACCTCAGGATTCTCAGCTTCTGGGCTCCAACAGGCCCCAAAGCCTTTGGCCTTAATGAGAGAAATCTAAGATGTCCCTTGCCACAGCCTCGTTCATTGCTTGCCCCACTCAGCAGGGTGCAAAACAGCTTCCCCTCCCACAGTTAGTTTCCTGTCCAGTCAGGAAGGAGCCCTGGCTTTGTAACCCCTTCTCAGTTCCTCATCTGCCAAATAGGGTCAACGACCAGGCAGCAGCTCCTGTCCGGCGGTCCCTGCCCTGTCCCTCGACCATGTAAGAAACGCCCCAATTTCCAGGGAACACATAAGCTGGTCCAGTGCACAAGTGAACAACTGCCCTGGGAAGGTGTTTTTAACACCCCTGCCCCTTGGTTCTCTGCCTCCTCAACTTAGGGACTCTGGGGCATGTGGCTGAGGGAGGGGGTGCTCCAAGCCACATGCCAAGCACAGTGCTTACTACGGGACCACCCATTTTTCTCAACGCTCTCATGTAAACTATTATCTTTAGAGACACACAGAAGAGCATATTATGGAGTAGAATGGAGAATCCGAATGAATTCTAGGATAGAAGAGGAGACTTCGAGGAATGTCCAGGTGGTGGCTGCTTCGGGCACAGGGGCTGGAAGGCCAGGCTGAGGAGGCAGCACCCGTGGGGGCTTTCCTCTGCCTTTGGAGGGCTCCAGTGACAGGGTCTGGGGAGTATCACCCTCTCCCATCTCCCTGGAGTCTGTGGGAGCACTCCCCAGGGTGCCATGGTGCTCCCAGCAGCCTCTGGAGTACCCGAGGCCATGAGCCAGCTGATAGCCTTGGGCTGCATCGAGTGATATCAGTGACGGGTCTTGAGGCTCCAACAAGGTCTACTGAGGAGTCTGTGCCCTCTTTGAGGCCGTATGAACTTGAACAATGAGATCCCAAGAACAGAAACAAGGACACTGCAAATTTCTTCTGTGGTTCCTTGTCCCACAGAAGTCCTAACCACAGATGTCATGCACTCCAGGAAGGCCATGGGGAGACACCAGGGCAGGAAAAGAGCTAAACAAATTTAAAACGATATTCTTTTCCTATACTGCCAACAAACAACCCAGGGCAAGGCCCATGTTATCTGCACCAATGCCACAGCCACAGAGATTGGGAAATAGAGAACCACCCACCGGAAGTGCAGTGACACAGGACTACAAGTGTGAGCTACCGAAGTCCATGGACGTCAGCAGGAACTGGGACCTGGGACAAGCACAGACAAACGGCTCCTGAAATCCACCTGGTCCTGGGCAGCCAACAGGCGGTATGTGTCAGGTAAATGACAAATTTCATGAAGGCTGAGGTGGGCAAGGACCCGCTAAAGGGTCATTAAGACCTAAACAAGGCCACTGGTCCAAAGGCTCTTCGGAGGTGGAAGAGGGGGACTGGAGATGGGCAATGGGCTCAGAGAAGTATAGAGATTTGGTCACGCTCACGAGAACAAAGGCCAGGGCCAGCATGGAAGCCACGTGCACCTAACTCCACACCTGGCTCTCTCCTCTTGACCTCTGGCCATTCCATTCAGGTTACCCTCTTCGAAAAGATCCACTGGCCACCACACAGAACAGGCCAAACTGACCACAGCTAGAAGAGTACTCGGGAGGCTGAGGCAGGAAGATCGTTGAGCCCAGGAGTTCAAGGCTACAGTGCACTATGACCATGCCTGTGAATAACCATTGTGCTCTAACCTGGGCAACATAGTGAGACACCATCTCTAAAAAAAAAATTAAAAAAAAAAAAAAAAAGACAGATACAGCCCCACTACTCAGGATTCACAGGAAATCCCACCCAACTGCCCAGGGTCTGCTACAGTTTTGTCAGAGCATAGTTACTTCGGATAGAGTTAAAAAAAGAAAAAAAGAAAAGAACAAACAAACAAACACCACAGGGGCTCCCTTACGCTTGTCTCTCCTCTCTTCTGCCTGTCCTCCCTCTGGCTGCGGTGCTAAGAACAGGGAGTGCAGGAGACCGAAAGGTTGGATAAACCTCACCTCATGCCCCACTGGAAACCCAGGCAGTGGGCGAGGCCGAAGCTCTCACACCGGGAAGGCTGCCCGCTGACCAGGCCAGCTGGAGTTCATAGGAAAAGCCCGAGGTCAGAGGACGAAGCTATGACCAGGACTTGTCGTGGCTGCCTGCCCTGACCCTACAATACCGAGTGGATCTGGGGCAGAGACTCTCACCTTTGGGGCAACACGGGCTCAAGGGCAGGATCCATGGCAGCCTGGGATCCCTAGGAGAAGCCTTTTTTAGGGACCCCTTCAAAGGAAAGGTTGCAAAACAGTGGGGTCAGAGCCTGAGGAACAAGTTGGGCTGGAGACCAAAGAACAGTTGTAGGTCCCATCACTCAACGGTAGCTAACAAGTACCGACCAGGCACCCGCTCTGTGCTGGTCCAAGCTAGGCGAGGAGACCAAACTCGGTGCCCGCCCTGAGGAGCCTATGTCCGGTTAGGGCAGAGGTGTGTGCAATAAACAGTTAGACATATACTACGTTGAACCACGTGGAACTCCCGATTTTGTAGATCAAAATTGGTCAAATAGTAACAATTTCATATGGTTGTCTTAAATACTACAAAGAAAACCAACAGAAAGTAGTCATTAAAAATAAAAAGGAGCTCTACCATCTAGCTTGCTGGTCCCAGGAGGAGGGTGACAAGCAAGGGGAAGAGAGAGGAGCCACCCTGTCACCCTTGCAGAGGCCACTGAGGTTTTGTGGTTGTCTGTTACGCAGTGTTACCATGGTGATGGATAACAGATACAACACAGTTGGTACTCCACATCTGTCAATCGAATAAAGTAGTTTCATTTTGAAAAATTAATGGTTAAGTTATCAATTGTGAAAACTACAGTACCTTCTATACAGGTTTTCTACAAAAATGTATCTTGCGCTGTGAATCGACCTCTCCATCAACCGTACAGGTGACATCTAAAAGGAAACAAGAAGTGACTCACTGACTCAGGAGAAGAGGAGGGGGGCAGGAAGCCTTGAAAAATGCCTGCTACTCCCCCTGCCTCGGGTCTTTGCTGAATACGAGAGAGGGGATGGCGAGGCCGGCACCTGGGGAGAAGCCAGGCCTGACATCAGCTGGGCTGTGTTCCTCCCTCCGCCCTGAGCCACCCCACACCCTGCCGGGAGAGGAGAGGCCCAGTGGAACACGGGCGAGTGCTGGGGAGACTGCCAATGGCTGTCTGCTTGAGGCAAAGTGTGGTGATTATCACGGACCTAAATAGGGTGAATTTGCTTAAGCGTGGAGATCATATGCCTGAGGTAGAGCCCCAAGAAAGCTGGGGTGGAGGTGACATTCGGGGGGCTTTGCCTGCGGAAACTGGAGGGAGGAGGACCTGACGTCGCCCTTCTCGCCAGGATGCTCACACCCTCCGCAGATGACCTTCCTGTCCAGTGTTCCTCTGGGAAGCAGGAGGGGCCCTGGCCCTTGATGCCAAGTGGACCAACACTGCTCTCCCTTGGCTGCGGCCCACAGCACCCATGGGACCTGGGCCAACAAATGAGAAACTATGACCCAGGCACGTCCTCTCTCGCCCTGCCCATCTCTCTGCCCGTCCGTCTTCCTTTCCATTCTCCCATCCTCCCTTTCCTGACGACTCTGCTGCCCGTCTCCTCCCAGCTCTTCACTCATCCCTCTCTCCTTCTGCTCCTCTTTCCCAGCCTGTCCATCCCTCTTTCCATCTCTGGGGCCTTGCAGGTAGATTTCCTTACATAGAAGAGCACGCTATGTCCCCTTAAGTTCAGATAT
>CAUYSK010089209.1:0-14695 GCA_963575035.1 Avahi laniger
GAAATGTCTCAGTACTTCTAGGTTGCTCACATTCTAGTATTTTTTTTAATATAAAGTTTGTTATAGTTACCTACTTATTAGTGTAAGCCCCTCGATACTTGCCTAGACAGTCTCCCCGATACACCTTCGCAGGCATTTAACTCAACATCCAACTCACTGCCACAGTGATACACCATATCAGCATTTTTTTTTTTTTTTTTTTTTTGGGACCGAGTTTCACTCTTTTTTGTCCGGGCTGGAGTGAGTGCCGTGGCATCAGCCTACCTCACAGCAACCTCACACTCCTGGGCTCAAGCAATCCTACTGCCTCAGCCTCCAGAGTAGCTGGGACTACAGGCATGCGCCACCATGTCCGGCTAATTTTTTTCTATGTATATTTTTAGCTGTCCAATTAATTTCTTTCTATTTTTGATAGAGACGGGGTCTCGCTCTTGCTCGGGCTGGTTTCGAACTTCTGACCTCAAACAATCCGCCCGCCTCGGCCTCCCAGAGAGCTAGGATTACAGGCGTGAGCCACCTAATTTCCTCTGAAATATAATTTATTGGTGAAGGGATTTGATTGACTACCTGGTTCAGACAGTCATGACCACTCAGAGTTACACTGCACAAAATAGCTTCCGGGAGCCTTTATTGGGGACCATGCAGAAGAAAGGGTCAGAGAGAATAGCCCTTAGGACTGGGCAAGTGGGTCTCTGTCCCAGCCTACTCCTCAGGGGCCCCCTTGCACCTTGGAATAGCCATCTCAACATTTTCTAAGTCTCCCTGCAGTCAGCCCAGGCTGGCAGTGCCTGGCCTGAGACCCACAGAGGCTCTCATCCTGTTTCTTCCACCTTCTACCCTCCTTCCCAGCACATGAAGCCCTGAGGAGCTTCAGGATTCATGCCTGTAATGTTATCCTGGGGCCAGGCCTGGTTCCAGGAGGGTTACCCGGGCTAGAGATGTCATGGTTCCCATCTGGTCTATGATATTTTTGTTACAGCAGCCTGAACTTACTAAAACATCTACAAAAACCCTACAGCTAACATCATATTCAACTTTTTGTCCCTTACTACTTCCCTAAGGAGCTATCTTAGTCCATTTGGTGCTGCTATAACAGAATACCACAGACTGAATAATTAATAATGAACAGAAATTTATTGGCTTGTGGGTCTGGATGCTGGAAATTCCAATATCAAAGTGCCGGCATCTGAAAAGGGCCTTCTTGCTATGTCATCACATGGCGGAAAGGCAAAAAGAGGGCAAGAGAGACAAAAGATGGCCAAACTTAACCTTTTATAAGGAACCCGTTCCTATAATAACAGCATTAATCCATTCACGAGGACAGAGCTTTCATGGCTTAATCAACTCTTAAAGGTCCCATCTCTTAATACTGTTACAATGACAATTAAATTTCAATATGAGTTTGGGAGGGAACAAATATTCAAACCATAGCAAGAGACTTTTCAATATTTTTTTCCCTAACTACCCACCAACTCCATGAAATTAAATACTAAGGAATAAGTTTTGCTGAGTAGGCTTGAGTTTGAAGAACCACAAACCATTATAATATCTCAGATTTTTGGGACATGTTGTAGTTCATGCCTATAATCCTAGTACTTTGGGAGGCTGAGGCAGGAGGATTGCTTGAGGCCAGGAGTTTGAGACCAGCCTGGGAAACATAGTGAGACCCCATCTCTCCAAAAATTAAAAAAAATATGGCCAAGCATGGTGACACGCGCCTGTAGTCCCAGGTACTCAGAAGGCTGAGGGTAGAAGATTGCTTGAGCCCACAATCTTGAGGCTGCTATGATTGCACAAGTGAGCTATGATTGCATCACCACACTCCAGCTTGGGTGACAGAGAAAGACTCTGTCTCAAAAAAAAAAAACAAACTAAACTAATTTTTGCCCCTTTAGGGGCACTGTCACTTCCATGGAACAAGTCTGTACTAAATCATCTTCAAATATCACCTTCAGGAGATTTCCTTCCTACTACATATCCTCTTTGCACAATAGTCAACTATTAGGATTTCTGAATGCCTGGGCCGAATGATTAATGATGATATTTGAAAGAGAATTTGTCTTAAAAATATATCAATTACATTTTACAATTAAGACCAATTAATTCTCCACAAAGCTACTGCCAGTCATATAAAAGCCTAGGATATATAATTGTGTACAGTACATAATACTTGATAATAAATGACTATGTTACTGGTTTGTGTATTTACTATACTACAGTTCTTACCATTATCTTAGAGTGTATTTCATATATATATATTTCATATACAAAAAAATTATATATAAAATACATAATTTCATATATATTTATATATATATATATTAAAAAGTTAATGAAACACAGCCTTAGGCAGGTCCTTCAAGGAGGTATTCCAGAAGAAGTCATTGTTATCAGAGGAGATGACAGCTCCATGTGTTGTTGTCCCTGAAGACCTTCCAGTGGGACAAGATGTGGAGGTGGGAGACAGTGATATTGATGATTCTGACCGTGTGTGGGCCTAGGCTAATGTGTGTGTTTGTGTCTTAGATTTTTTTTTTAATAGAGACCGGGTCTTACTCTGTCACCTAGGCTGGAGTGCAGCGGCTTGAACTCCTGGACTCACGCAATCCTTCTGCCTCAGTCTCCCAAGTAGCTGGTACTACAGGCGTGTGCCACCATGCCTGGCTAAATTTTTAATTTTTTTTGTAGAGATAGGATCTCACTATGTTGCCAAGGCGGATCTTAAACTCCTAGCCTCAAGAGATCCTCCCTCCTGAGTTTCCCGAAGCACTGGGCATGAGCAACCACACCCAGCCTCTATCTTAGTTTTTAACAAAAAAGTTTAAAAAGGAAAATAAAATAAAAACTATTAAAAATAGAAAAAAGCTGGTGGAATAAGGATACAAAGAAAGAAAATATTTTCATATAGCTATACGATGTGTTTGTGCTTTAAGCTCTTTTGTTTATTACAAAAGAGTCAAACAGTTTTGTTTTGTTTTTTTGTTTTTGTTTTTTTTTTTGAGACAGTCTCACTCTGTTGCCCGGGCTAGAGTACCGTGGTGTCAGCCTAGCTCACAGTAACCTCAAACTCCTGGGCTCAAGTGATCCTCCTGCCTCAGCCTCCCAAGTAGCTGGGACTACAGGCATGAGCCACCATGCCCGGCTAATTTTTTTTTTCCATATATTTTTAGCTGTCCAATTAATTTCTTTCTAATTTTGGTAGAGACAGGGTCTCACTCTTGTTCAGGCTGGTCTTGAACTCCTGAGCTCAAACGATCCACCCGCCTCCGCCTCTCAGAGTACTAGAATTACAGGCGTGAGCCACCACCGCACCCAGCCAAATAGTTTAAAAAAAGATTAAGTTTATGAAGTAAAAAAGATACAATAAGCTAAGGTTAATTTACTATTAAAGAAAGAACATTTAAAAAATAAGTTTAGTGTAGCCTAAATGTACAGCTTTTATAAAGGCTATGGTAGGGTACAGTAATGTCTTAGGTCTTCATAGTCACTCATCTCTCACTCACTGACTCTAGTCCTTCAAACTTCATTTCATGGTAAATATTCTATAAACATGTACCTTTTTCTTTCTTTCTTTTTTCTTTTTGTTTGTTTGTTTGGAGATAGGGTCTTGATATGATGCCCAGGCTGGTCTTGAGGTGGGATTTTCCCACCTCAGCCTCCTGAGTAGCTAGGAATACAGGCACATGCCAGTGCACATGGCTCCATTTTTTACCTTTTATATCTTATTTTTACCGTATCTTTTCTATGTTTAGGTACGTTGAGGTACAAATACTCACCATTATGATACAGTTGCCTACAGTATTTAGTACAGTAGCATGCCATACAGGTTTGTAGCCTAGGAGCAATAGGCTACACCATATAGCCTAGGCACCTAGGTGTGTAGTAGGCTATTCCATCCAGGTTTGTGTAAGTGCACTCTATGTTGTTCCCACAATGATGACACATTGTATCCCTGTTGTTAAGTGACACAGGATCGTACTTGGCCTATACTCTGATTTTATATTCACGTTTTTGAGAGTCTGTTCTTGAAATCAAGCTTGGGCCTCTCCACAGTCTCTGCGTGATCTCTTTGCCATCTAGATCTCTGGTTATGCCCTCTCTTGGGCTGACAGAACTCACACTCCCCTGAGCTCTGTTCTAATGTTCCTAGCCCCTCTCACATATGTGGCCCTCAGGAGAACTAAGATTGTATGTTGGTGCCTTGCATTCCAAACAGAAAACTGCAGCGATGCACTGTCAATTTTGCTCTCTTTAATTACAATCTTGACTGGATGCATGCAAGTGATAGAATGGAATGTGTGACTCTTGATTCTAAGGGTAATAGCTTTTATTATGTATCACACATTGTCCTACATTTATATATATGACCTCAACTAATCCTCAGCAAGTCCCTGAAGTCAGTACCATGATTATCAGCATTTTTTATATCAGGAAGCCGATGTTAAGAAAATTAAGTTCTCTGCCTGAAGTCACACTACTCATAAGTGGCAGGTGTGGAGTGTGAACCAAGTCTGCTTCACACCAGAGCCAAAGCTCTCGATCACTATGCCACAGTGCCAAAGTGAGCCGTAACAGCGGCTCACTTTCTCCGAGTGTCCACCAAATGCTGAACACTGAGCTTTACCCGAATGTCATATTCATCATGGGACTTTTAGTTAAGTGCTGTGATTATTACCACTTTACAGAAGGACAACAGACACTGGAGCTGTTGCCCTGTCTCAAGGTTTTGAGTCCAGGCTAGACCCATAAAGAATAACTCAATCTTTACAGCTGTTGAGCTTCCTGTACCCTCTGTACTCATTCATTCCTTCCTTCACAAATGCTAGATAAATGTTCCTTTGACTTAAGAATTTGTATGTTCGGACATTTCCTGGATTTAAAAAGGGCAGATGTTTTTGGTAGAACAATATGTTACTCTTTCTATGTTCATTAATAATTCACTGAGAATTTCTGCATTGAATCATATCCCAAGAGTGTAACTGAGAACATGAACACATCAGAGCTGAGCTCAGCTGACGGTGGGGGAGAAGTCACAGAGGAAGAGTGAGGACTGTTGGACACTGTATCTAGCCGGGGCTGTGCAACTTGGCCAAGCACACGCTAAGGTTGCCTTATTTCACATCCTGCCAAAGGCTTTCATGCCTTTCCTTTTTTTTTTTTTTTTTCCCCTACAGCAACCTCAGAAGGGAGGCAGGGCCAGTTTCCTTAGACCTGTTTACAGGTTTCTAAAGTCCCCCACTCTGTCCAGCTGTCCCAGGCAGTGGCAGCTGCCCATTTGCCCACACAGACACTCCTCTTCACCCCAGAACCTCCCTGTCCCCATCACTGTGCATCTAATTTGGATCAGCCCTCCATAGGGATGTGTCCGTGCAGCTACAGACTCAGAATTCTGCCAAAATCTGCTCTCAGTCTCAGCCTTCGAAAGGCCAAAAAGCTTATTAAGCCGGAGGGAGACATAGCTGCTGGTTCATAAGTACAGACCAGCCTTTGTGGGACCACCAGAGGCAAAGACGGCAGCCCTGCTATTAGAGAAGCCATTTCCCCTCTCCTCCTCCCTTTCCTCCCGTCGATTACACACTCCTACCCCCAGTTCCAGAAGGTATTATAGAGACCTTACCTCTCCTCAGGGTGCCTCTGCTGTGTGCCTGGGAACCCCAGAAATAAGCTTGCTATCAGTCACGTTTCAGTCAGCCCTAACACAGCCATTGACAGTGGGAACGTAAGGAACCCACTGCCTTGAATTAATCTGGGTCTGAAGGTTCCCGCTGTTTAAATTTAGCTTCTTTATTTTTTGAGGCAGAGTCTCATTCTGTTGCCAGGACTAGAGTACAGTGGGGCATTCACAGCTCACTGCAACCTCAAACTCCTGGGCCCAGCCTCCCAAGTAGCTTGGACTGCAGGTGAATGCCACTGCTCTCAGCTAATTTTTCTATTTTTGTATAGAAAAGATCTTGCTATTGTGCTCAGGCTGGTCTTGAACTCCTGGCCTCAAGCAATCCTCCCATCTCGGCCTCCCAAAGTGCTAGGATTACAGGTGTGAGCCACCATGCCCAGCCTAATTTCCCTCCCCCACATCCTCCCCGGCTATGCAGGTCTTCACTTACAGCTTTATTCCCCAGGTACAGGTCCCCAGGGTCCTGCGGCAGGGAAGGCAGGGGCATGGGGAGCCAGAAGCCAGACCTGGTGACTGTGCCTATAGGGATGCAGCAAAACTCCAAGTGACTATCCTTAAAAATTCCACTAAAGTTCCACTGAAGTGTTTTCTTAGGACTAGGAAGAGGGAAAATGAGAAGCTTTGGGGCTGGGAAAAAGGGTGAGATAAACTTAAGGAAAACATTGATTAAAGGAGACATATTTAGAAACTCGAAGTTTCCTTTTTTTCTCCTTCATTCTCACTTCTAGGAAGGAGTGAGATCCCCATTGCCACAGGAATGTGGGGATGGTCCCTCCTCACCTGCAGGTCTTCCTCATGCAGAGCCCCGAGGCCCCAGATTTTCACTCTACATAAGAAAATCACGGCCACTCTCAACACCTACAAATGCAGTATATAAAGACAACAGAAAAACTGGTCACACTGGTCAGGTTCAAGGCCTTTCTCTGGTTCTATGACCTTGTCTAGAGCCAGATGCAACCATAAACTGGGATTAAATGTAATGCTAAAGTGATGACAGCAGTCGAGTCTAGTCTTTCAATGGCTCTCAGGAAGGGTTGCCAAGAACTGAGCCGACTCGCAGGACAAGGACACTGAGAACCCGTGAGAGCGCACCAGCAAGCCCTGGGAGAGCCACCAGTCCACGGCACTTAGTGACGGAGAGGGATTTCCTTCCTGAGTTAGACTCCAGTGACAGAAAGAACAATGACTGGAAGCCAAGAGACCTGGATTCTAGTCCCAGCTGCGCCACAGCTGTGCTACTAACTAGCAGCAGGCCAAGTGCAAGTCACTTGAAAGGTGGTGGTTACATTAGGTCAGAGATGGCATATGTGTGGCACATACACCCTTTCCCCTCTCATGCCTTCAGGAGAAGCTATTGTTCACCGTATCACTGTGAAGAATTTTTTTCTACAGCATTCTCAGCAGGCACTTCTGATTAGAGTTGGTACACAGACTGAAATCTACTTGCTGCCTTTCAATACCGTGATCTCTATAGTCACTTCTAGCTCTAAAACTTAAGGTTCTGTCTTTCCAAGTAAGAGGTGCCCATTTTGCTGACTTAGTAATAGCTCACTCAAAAGAAAGGAAAATGGAAATTTAGGATCATAATTTCATAGACTCCTCCTCCGCACCCTGCGACTAAGTAGGGTCTTTCTGAGGTCACGCTTGCCTCCCTGTTATACCAGAGAATTACAGTATTTGAACTTACCCTCTGTCGGTTCACCCCAAATGGCAGTGTCCCAGGCTGTAGTTCCCTTTTGTCTAAAACAGCCCACACTTAACAGCTGTATACTTGGCATCAAGGAATCTATAAGGAAAGGAATTTTCTCAAGCCACAAAAATCCGAGTCAGAAGGGAAGGCATTTTAATTATTCCATTCACTGCTCACCAACGCTAATCAGATCTACAGTTCTTACCCCTTGCTGGAAGCAAATAAAGAAATATTAATAGTAACTGGATGGAACAGCTTCAGGAACTAGGTGTTTGCAACTGTTTTATTAAAAGAAGCAGTGAAAGGGTTAACATGAAGCCCGCTTCACAACACTCTCGTCACCCCCAAAAGCATGCAGAAGCCAGACTCAGGAAAGGGAAGCATGTGTGTGTTGAATAGGAGGAGAACTGGAGTTATTTCTTTCAGGTCAAGGAAGGAATTGGGGAGAGGGAAGTGTCGAAATGATGAGGTGGGGGTGCATCTGGCTGCTCTGACCTTAGGTGGAGTCCTCCACAGAAGCATCGAAGTGGACTGGCACATAGGGGTCCCCCTCACAAGCCACAATGATGTGTCTCTCCTTCTCGCTGGTCCGGTATGCACAGTCGGGGTACTTGGAGCTGTCCGTCAGGCGGCACTCTGTGATATGCATGTTAGAGTAGCTCTTATAGCAGTTGGTCTGCCCATTCTTGCAGGTGACATTTTCCTGGAAGCAGACAGCCTCGACATCTTCCAGGGGTTCGTGCACAAACGTGTTCACCTGCTTGCACGATTCGTTTGTCATATTCCGGCGCTTCATCATTAGGTCGCAGTAGGTGGAGTTGCCACTGGAGGAACCGTCTGAATCCACGTGTTGCCGCTGGAACTTCATGGCCGAGGATTCCTTGCCCAGGGAAGGCTGGGCCCACCCCAGCACCAGCAGCGCCAGAACTAGCAGTGGGAACAGGACCAGGGACTTCTCCAGAGCCATGGCAACCTCACTTTCCTGGAAAAGCCTAACTGGGAAAGGGAGAAAGAAGAAAAAGCATCCCCTTAGAAAGAAAAATCCAGCTCCCACCTGTGGCTTCCCTGGTTTACAGTCTCCCTTTCAGGTCATCCAGAAAGATGGCCCTCTTCCTGATATTTTTCAAGTGAAGAGACACTCACATATACCCTTCTCCAAGAGCGTTTTACTCCCACTAGCAAGAGAGACTCCCTTCCCCTCTAGATGGTGACCTACAAAGTCACCTAAAATCCTGGCAGTACTGTCTTTGAATACTGGAGTTCCTTAGGTCTAAAATACATTTGTACCCAGTGCCCAAATGGCCCATCAGAAGATCATTTTGAATAAACCATGAGCCAAATTGTATCCCTGACATCTAGGACCATGTCTGACAGGCCTGATTGTCTTGCAACATAAGGGAAACTCAGTCCAGTGCCTGACACTGGCATCATAAAAGATTTCATTGCATTCCAAAGAGAGATGACAGCCTGCTCCAACGTGGGGGCTCCTTCTCCAGCCTCACAGATTCTCTGCTGCCTGCGTGTCCCATTCCCGACCACTCTGCCCTCAGCTGATGTTTGCCTGGCCCAAGTTTTTCTAGCACGAGTGTCAGACTAAGATTTCTTGGTGCTAGCAGACTAGCCCTGGCTCCCTCCAGTCCAACCCTCCAGCAGAAGCAGCTCCTGAGACAACTTCTTAGGCTGCTTACCTGGGTCTCCAGCTTGGTGTCCCAAAGAGAGAGAAAGTCAGTTTCTGCAATCACTCAGTCCCTGGGGTGTGGACCTTATACAGATTACGAAGGGGTTTGGCTTCCAAGGAAATAAAGTGGGAGGAGCATCTTGGGTCAATCCAGATATAAACAATGACATCGTAAGGGAGAAGTGGGGAATCACCCAGCCCACCCCCTCTTCAGGGACACTGGAGAAAGAGTGAGTCTTTGTCTATAGGACTCTTTCTCACTGTGTGAACCACATCTGCAGGTTCACAAGAAGCAGCAGAGAAAGCCACTGCAGTATTGTCACCCAAACCTGGCACACCTGGACAAAGTCCTGGTTACCTCTTTGCACCATTTTCACCAAATAGACTTGAAGGTTAACAAAGCAGACACAAGGTGATCATGGGAGAGGGAGGCCCTCTCTCCCCAGCACTCTTGGAACAGCTTTGGCCAGAATTCCAGATCTCATAGCAGTACCTCTCCAGGGGGTGCCCCCAGCTGGAAGGCTTCCCAGATCTGAAGAAAGGGGGAGAGTACCTGAACAGAGAGGAGGAGAAGGAGGCCTCCAGGGCGAACTCAGCCAGCTCTGGCCACTTCCCGCCCACCCTCCACCCTTGCTCTGAGGGCGCTGAGGGTGCCGGGTAGTTCTTATCTACAGGAACCACTGATCCCGTAGGTCAGAGTTGAGCAGAGGAACTAAAGATAAACCAAAATCCCAAATCCTACTGGAGAAAAAATAGAAAGAACATCATATTTTTTGGCAGCAGAATGACCTCCTAGAAAGAGACCTATTTTTGCTAGGGTGACAATTTTTTTTTTTTTTTTGAGACAGAGTCTCACTGTGTTGCCCGGGCTAGAGGGCTGTGGCGTCAGCCTAGCTCACGGCAACCTCACACTCCTGGGCTCAAGCAATCCTTCTGCCTCAGCCTCCCGAGTAGCTGGGACCACAGGCATGCGCCACCATGCCCAGCTAATTTTTTCTATATATTTTTAGCTGTCCAATTAATTTCTTTCTATTTTTGGTAGAGACGGGGTCTCGCTCTCGCTCAGGCTGGTCTCAAACTCCTGAGTGCAAACAATCCACCCGCCTCGGCCTCCCAGACTGCTAGGATTACAGGTGTGAGCCACCGCGCCCAGCCTAGGGTGACAATTTTGATACCTCAGGAATAAGAATTATCAAAATATCCCTCCGTGCTCTAGATTCAGACTGTTTCAGTTCAAATTCTGATTCAACACCTTAAGAACTGAGCAAGATATAGAACTTAATTTCCCTGTTCCTAAGTTTTCTCATCTCTAAAATGGAAATAATAATATGTAGTTCTTAGATTTGTTGTTAGGTTGAAATAAGGTAAGATGTGTAGAGGGCATAGAGGAGTGGCTGGCCTAAAGAAAGGTTCTGCATGTGTCAGCTCTTGAGATAGTTCCCCCAGGGTAGGGTTGAGACCCCTCAAGGAGTATCTTCCAACAGCACTGTGTGATCTTTGCTTTTTGAAGTGGGTGGAGTCAAGTGACTGCCAGGCTTTTGTTTTGCTAAAAAGCTGAGCTGAAAATTACTTGATATTTGAAATTCAGAGGAGAAAAGAAAGGGGAAGATGAGAGTAAAGAGGGAATTTGGTGGGAAGAACAAAATTCTTTAAAGGGAAATTTTAATATTGTTTCGCCATGTGGAGTTCAAATAAAATCGACATTACTTGTTAATGTGTGTGACTTTGGATGTGAAAGTAGGAGTGAGGAAGACATGATGTGGCATGAGTTTTCAGTTTCATGTTTTCTTAATTCTGTTGGGCTCAGAAAATGATACCCCAAAATGAAGGCCTTACAAGTAACTCAGAGGCAAGTTTCTTTTTGACTTTCTCCTGCCCTTGTGTCGCTGGCCTTTCATTCTTCCCTGAGGCTAGCCATTAAAAACTAGAATCCTTCTTTCCCAAGGTAGGTCATAGAAACCAGAGCCCCTTTTCTCCAAAGCCGGCCACAAAATTTTGAACTAAAATAAAACTTTAAGCCTCCCTGGCTGACTGAACAGACCCCCTCTTGACCACGGGGACCCCAGAAATACCCTAAAGCTGAGTTGAGGACCGTCAGAAGGGAAATTAGACTTGTCTTGTCCTGTCCCTCTCCCTTCTTGCAGATATTCTCTGTATTATAACTCATTAATAGGCCAAAAGCTATGCAAGGCAAAGCTTAAATCATACCTGTGTCAACAGAAAAGAAGACAAACTCTGTAAAATAATTTAAGGAGGTTTATTGTGAGCCAAATTTGAGGACCATGACCTGGAGCCACACCCAAGAAGCCTTGAGCAAGTGGATTCACTGTGGCTGGGTTACAGTATGGTTTTATGCATTTTTGGGGAGACAGGAATTACAGGTAAAGTCATAAATCAATACATGGAAGGCATACATTGGTTTGGCCCAAAAAGGTGGGCCATCTCAAAACAGGGGGTTACAAGTCACAGGTAGTTTAGGGATTCTTTAGTTGACAATTGGCTGAAAGAGAAAGACTAGGAATCAATAGAAAGGAATGCTTGAGTTTAGATAAGGGTCTTTTATTTTTTATGTGATGCTATACTGGAATCAGGTTGGGAAATAAACCACATCATAAAAACATGTTTACTGAGATTTTATTATTTGCAGGCATGACTCCTCAGACCCCCTTAGAAAGGAAATTTTGAACAAAGAAAAATATCAGAGTTCAGTCCTCACCTGCAGGTCATCAATTTACTGAACTGATCACTTGAGTCTAGATATATGTCCAATGGCTTCTCTCTGATTAACAGAGTTCTTTATCTTAACTTAAAACATTCCAAACCTTTAGAGAAAGTTTCGTTTCTTTAACCAAGCACAAATCAAAGAATCTTTAGACCCACCTATAACTTATAATCCTCTGTTTCAAGGTGTTCTGCCTTTTCAGACCAAACCAAGGTACACCTTGCATGTATTGACTTACGATTTCACGTATAATTCCTATGTTTCTGAAATGTATAAAACCAAACTGTAACGCAACCGTGGTGAGACCACTTGTTAAAGGCTTATTGGGCGTGGCTCTCCAGGCCATGGTTGCACATATTCAGCTCAGAATAAACCTCTTTAAATTATTTTACAGAGCTTGGGTTCTTTTCTGTTGACAAAACCTAAAAATATTACTCTAATTACTCCCCAACTCCCTCCATTCTGTGTAAAAACTGGCCATAACAAAATTACCTGACCTACCTTGTTTGATTATAAGTCAAAAGACTTCCGTTCCAGAGAGGGCTCTGCCCCTTTCCCAGAAGGAAAGAACGCTGCTCACAGAGGCGAAGAAGAATCTAGACAGACAGGCCTTGATGGATTGCCCTACTCAGTCTGTTAGCATCAGATCATACCCTTTCGTGCAATCATATTTCTACAAAGCTGTCTATAATGTGTTGAACTGAAGTATAAAAAGGAATAATTTCCCCTGTATTTTTAGGTTTTTATTCTAAAGGCTTCCATTTCAGGTAAACCATGATCAAATATATCTGTATGCCTTTTCTCCTATTAATATGCTTTTTGTCAGTTGATTTTCAGTGCACCTTCAGAGGGAAAAGGGGAAGTTTTCCCTTGGTCCCTGTGGTTTTCTCATTCTCCCAGCCCCTACTCCGTTTTTCTTTGTCTCAGAGTCCTTAGATAGTACTTATATTCTCTTGAGTAGTCAAATTATATTTTGTTCATTCATTCATTAAACTGTGAGATACAGAAATAAATAGGCAGAGGGCTTACTTGAAAGGTGCCTGATGGGATGGTTGGATTAGTTGGGTGGACCCCACCAAGTCACTGGGCATGGCTGCACAAAAGTGGCTACTTTTTTTTGGCACATTCCCAGTGCCAGAAGAATTTCAGGGAGTTGGTCCAGCAAGATGATTTCAGAATCACAGTTCAGATATGAACAGGTCTTCTGTAACTCAAATAGGTTCTCAACAGCCTCCTTCCATAGGCATCCCTAAACTACAAGAAGCCATTTTTTCTGTCCGTGCGTGGCAAGCTGAGCAAGCCCTTGGAGTTTTAGTTCCACTTCATGGGGAACAATCAGAAGCCCTTACTACAAGTCTTACCCTCGACCGGGTTGCAAAGGCACAGCCACCTCGTCTTAGGGCAGTAGATGCTTCTGTTGAACTAGTTCTAGGCTCCCTACCTGACCTCCTGGTTCCTAAGGCAGCACACACATCCCACCTGAGACCTCACAGCACATTTCACGCAGCCAATAGACTCTGCTAAGAATCTATTACTCTCTCCCTCTCACATTACTGTTTACCTCTGCAACACACTGAATGCTACCACTCTCCTGCCCCTTCCAGGAGACGGAGAGCCTCGTGATCATCTTACCTCAGGTAGGGAACATCCTGTGTCCCACTCAGATTTATTAGAGACTCCGATTGAGAATCCTGACCTAATATTATTTGTTGATGGATCGCATCTGAGAACTGAAACTTGAAATTACTATAGGGAGGGGGATAAAAACACAACTCTTTCTTTACTGTCCTAGATTCTAGGGATGGGGTCCTATAAATTAAACTGACAAAAGACAGATTTAACGGGAGAAAAGGCATATAAATTTTACTTGATATTAATATTTTTGCATGAACATGAGAATCTTCATAAGAAGTGAAGACTCAAAGAAGCAGTTAAACTGAGAGTTTATATGCCATTTTAACAAAGAAAATTGTGCAGAAGTGACAAGACATAGGGTTCCATGGAAGGATCTTGTATACAAAGGAGCCCAAAAAAGGAGTCAAAAAAACCAAAGAATGAGGCAGACAAATCCAGTTTGCCAATAAAATGTGTTTCATTGGGGAATTTACAGACAGAAGCATGGTCTTGGATGACAGCAAGACAGGTATATCTATGCACAATTACTCCCTAGACCCAGGGCTTAGGGAAAGGGGGTACATGCTCTGTAGAGACAATTAAAGGCAACCCTCCAGAACAGGCAAGAATGCTATATGTGTCACAACCTATAATTTGTGCAATCACATCAAGTTTGCTTTGATGTAAAGGGAGGATTTATAGTGAGTATATGTTCTTACACTAAGGACAGCAAATAAAGTGGGAATCAGGAGGCATACCTGGGATGGGTTTGATCAGAAGTCAGTGTTGGGGATTAGCATCCAGGATGGAGTCACTTTTGTCTTCACACATAGGAAAAGGGTTCTCTGCTTCTAGGTAGTATGGAAACCTGACTAGGTTACGGTTTAATTGGTTCATTGGTTACAGAGCCTCCTGCGATTAACTAAAGCTTAGCTACTGTGGTTAAACTCCACATTGGTTTGGTCTGTTAGGCTTAGTGCAGGAGTCCAGTCCAAATCAATGGCCTCTCATAAGTTGTATTTAATAAGATGCTTAACCAGCTTTCACCCTCCATGGGATTTGAACATGTTTTAGGTATTATATGTCTGTTTTCAGGGTGAGTTGAAGAATTTCCTTGCCAAAAAGCTACATTCCTTACAGCCACTAAAAAATGCTTGATTTTGTGTTCTCAATCTGGGGCATCTCAACATTTATATCAATTGATAGAGACACACATTTTAAGGAAACCATTATAAAAGAACATTTACTCAAAAACTACACAGTCCGGCCGGGCGCGGTGGCTCACGCCTGTAATCCTAGCACTCTAGGAGGCCGAGG
>CAUYSK010089211.1:0-35927 GCA_963575035.1 Avahi laniger
GGGAGAGATTTGCCTTCTGCTTTGCCTTCCCATGTGGTTCCCTCCTTAGGGATTAGCTTCTCTGGGAAATGGAGTTGTTGGTGGAGGCGATTATTTGCGGGTTTATTGATATGATAACCCCACTGACAGCAGGGGATCACCGGCAGAACTGATAGGATCGTTCCGCCACTGATAGCCCCCGGGAGCTGGCGTCGCGGGCAGGGCCAGCAGCCCCTTCCCACGCGGGCACTTCCCGCCGCGGCCGCGCAGGGGCTCGGGAGCCTGTTCCTTCCACGGGGGTCAGGATTTGCAGCGAACACGACCTGCTGCCCCTCTGGCGCCGGAAGGAGGAGGCTCGGGCTCACTAAGCCCCTCGGCGCTGGGCTTCTCAGGGCTTTCCCCTTGGTCTCCTTCCTCTCGTTCTCTCTGGAAACTTGCCCTAAAGCGGAAATCAGCCCTCGCGTCACAGAGGCCTTTGTTAGAAACACGTCCTGGCTGTCGCAGGAGATCCAGGGGGCTTGCGATCAGCAGACTGTGCGCCCCCCGCCACCGTACCACCCCTGCGCAGACACTCGCATCCTCAGGCTTCGCCTCTCGTCCCCACACCCCACCTCCCCCGGTGAGCGGATATTCCACTGTGTCGCCCCAACTGGGAACTTCTGAAAACAGAAGCAGGCTCTAGGCACAGGTGCGCAAGGACAGCAGGCATAAACCTGGGCTGTCCCTGGCTACCGTGCCCCGGGTCCCACCCCTACGGCTGGGTCTTCATGTAAAGAGAAAAGACAAAGGCTCCCTTCCCCTCCCAAGGTCGCACTAGAGAAAACGTGCATGCCTGTGCTCTTGACTTGAAATTCAAAATGGGTTTTCACCCAAAAACAATGGCATAAGTGGTGATTAGATCGGACAGTCCATTACGCACTATGAAGTCCGTTTTTCTCTTTAGAATGTGGCCTGAGTATCCACGGATTTTCAACACGCTGCCGGCTGATGTGATGCAACCGTGTTGTTTGTGGTTGGTTTGTTTGTTGTTTGTTTTACAGATCTGTAAGTTTGTCCCAGTGGCCTCCAATAACCCACTGCAGACCGTTGTTGGAGTCATGGCCCTTCCAGTCAATGAGCTGAATGTAAAATCCCCAGACAAAAAGCAATTTAGGTGAAAGGCTTCTTGTTATCTTCAGAGACATTGGGCACAATGAACTTCTGAGACAGAGATCTGAGCTGCCACAAGCCTCCAGACCAGAGCCCTAATCAGGAAACAGCATTCTGCAGACAGCTTCTGACCAGGGCATCTCTCCAGGACGACGGTTCTAAGAGCGCATTGCAAGGACCCCGGGCAGAGCTGCAACGGGCCTCAGAAGGTACCATCACACTTTTAAGCAGAGCAAGGAGCTTATTCTTGACTCCTCTTTTATGTGAAACTGGTCAATCTTTAGAGAAAATATCCTTTAGAGGAAGTTATAAATCTAGCATAGCTTCACTGCTAATTAGAATCCCTGGATGAAAAAAAATCTTAAAAAGAGAACTTATCGAACAAAAGAGCTTCTCACACTGGCCTGGAACACTTTAGTCTAATCTCCACAACACGCAACTCTGTGGAACTGCCAGCCTGCCCTAAACCTCCAGGCCAAAGCCGGAAGGTACCAGGAGGCGTATTCTCACCTGCCCCGGTTCCTGCAGGCGGCTCTTCCCTGCAGGCCCAGCACAAGATCCCCGCTAGGCTTTTGTCCTCCAGTATTTGGGTATGCTATTCTCCAGCGCACAACTCTCACCCACCTTCAGGACCCAGAGCAAGTTCTGCTCCCCGGCTCCTAATGACCCTAACCACACATTACCCCCCTTCTGTGATCCTCTGTGAGTTCCATTCACCCTTCCCTGACCGCTGCTCTGCAACGCAGGTCCACTAAGCAACTCCAGCTATGTAAAAAGCTCCTTGAGTTCAGAAATAATTTTGCTAAGGTCAAATAACGGCAGCGTCACAAAAACCTAACTCACTTATTTCTTCCCCTTCTCCCCTCCAGCCCCATGTTGCCGGTGCTAGGCATGTTATAGGGGCTCCATACATACCAGTTGGTAGGTTAATTAATTCATGGTTTGAAAAACATCTTCAATCCAGTGTACCCATGCTTATAACTGTTTAGTATGGACAGAATACTGTCCTGTGAAAACTTATGCTAAATGACAATACCTATGTATTCTAATTGACAATAATTATTCAGCAGCTGAGCCCTAGGTGAGAAGTGGGCTCCCTGAACACCAGATGAAAGGCTCAAGCTTCTGGTTGAGGGCAAAGAAGAATGAGAAAAACAAAGGAGAATGCGTAAGCGGGGTGAACAGTGTAGAAAGTGAAGGCTTTGCTAGACAAGTGGCCCAGAGATGCAGACCCAAGACGTTACTCTCATTCTTTCACTGAATCCCAAGCATTTGTGCTGCGCACCATGGACCATTCCTTCTCCAGGTGCTGCATGTCCACTGACAAATAAGGCAATGCCTGCGCCGCCAGGAGCTCCCAGCGCGGTCTGGGAAACATGGAACCAGCAAAGCCTGATCCACTGAAGAAAGGCTGTAGGACACAGAGCTGGGTCTTGAAGAATGTTTAGGCATTTGCCAGGTAGGAAACCAGGGGAGGACGTTCCAAGTCAAGAGATCAGCATATGCAGTGACAAGAGAGAGTGAGATGGAGCCAGGGGCAAGAGGAGAAACTAGACTTGCAAAGCCAGGAGCCCAGAGAAGCTGAGGAAAATCTCAGTCTGGATTGGGGAACAAGAGAGGGAAGAAGAGAGAAAACACAGGCTTGAGGAGTCAAGGAGGAAAAGGGCAGGAACAAGATGGCGGCAGGGGCAAAAGAACCCTGGATGACAGCTCAGAAAGACTTCCCGGAGCTGGGCTTCCGTCTCCCGGGGACCTGCCTGCCGCGCTGTGCTCCGTCCCATCCAGGGTGTGCGTCACACCTGTGTTCCTTCAGCAGCATGAAGGAGCCCCAGGCCACCACTGTCCTTGACGTAGGGATTTACAGAACAAACATGTCCTAAGTCTCCAGTCTGCACCCAACATGCATTACCCCTCAGAAGCAAAGTCAAAGAAGACACCACATTAATAAATTAATAAGCGTTGTTCCTGGCTTGGGTTCCAGTCCAGGAGACTGAGAAGCAAAACCACTTTTTCTAGTGTGGAGGTTTTGGCGGGTCCAGAAAATGACAATGATCTAAATGTAACAGTATAGAAAGGAGCCTCAAGAATCAGCAGACACGTCATGCGGTTGTGATTATCACTTTATTTGTTGCTATTAGTGAGGAGACTTGTACCTGCTTAAGCTGCATTTTTTCCTTTCAGCTCCATAATGAGATCCATGGTTGTCAAGAAGCTAGAAAGCAGCTTTTAGAAAGATATATGTGTATAGTTCAAAATTGTTGTATGTATAGGCATGTGTGTAACTGTATATCCCAGGAAAATGGAAAATTATTCAATGTCAAAAGAAATAAAGTTTGAGACTAAGTGACTTTGATGGCCTTTCCAAGTGTGTTTTCTGCCCTCTGTGTATTGTCTTCTCTGCTGATGCATGTTCTCCTTGCCTAATAAATACATTGTCTGAGTCTCTTTTTTCTAAGATAAAAGAGGGAAAACGAGGAGGAGTTGGGGCCATCGTCACCTATGGGCCTTGTTTCCTTGCTTGAGATACGGTCTTCTGTCTTTGAAAGACTAACTGATACTTTGAGTTTCCGTTCTTCACACAGTGTCCGTGACAAGCACCGGGTGGCCGCCAGCCTCCATCGTTCCGTCCTAACAGAATTCCTAACTGGTTCAGGACCCAGGAAGCAGGCATGTGCTTCAAGGCAGACTG
The DNA here is from genome assembly GCA_963575035.1 of Avahi laniger. Lineage (NCBI taxonomy): Eukaryota > Metazoa > Chordata > Mammalia > Primates > Indriidae > Avahi > Avahi laniger. The sequence goes on from CAUYSK010089211.1 coordinate 3,818, forward strand.
GGTCTCTCCCAGGCCCCAGGGGGAGTCTTGTTTCTTTAAGCCAGCAGCTCTTATGCTTTCTGATCTCAGGACCCCTTTACGCTCTTCGAAATAAAAATCAAGGACCTCAAGGAGCTTTTGCTCATGTGGGTTACATCGAATGAGATCTACCGTATTAGAATTTAAAATTGAAAAATTTCTAAAACATTTTTAAATTCATTTTAAAAGAATAATAATAAACCCAATACATGTTAACATGAATAACATCTTTAATGAAAAATAACTGCATGTTCCAAAACAATCTGGTTAGATGAGTGACATTGGTTTGCACTTTCGTAAATCTCTTTAATGCATGGCTAAATAGAAGACAGCTGGATCCCCATCACGGCCTCTCCATTCAATCTGTTGCAATACTTGTTTTGGTTGAAGTATATGAAGAAAATCTTGCCTTTAATTACACAGGTATGTAATTAAAAAGAGAGAGAAAGAGAGAGAGGAGTATTTTCTTTTCAGATAATTGTGGATATTCTTCTTTGATATTCCGAAGCTTGACCAGCAGTAATTCAGTTTAGTTACAATGTGAAATCTTAAACCAAGTCAATGAACTTTTCCTATTATATTGCACTAAAATCTATTGATTTATCCTGTTCTTTTCATGGATCATTTGCTCATGCATGGTTTTCTAACAGCATGCCCTGGTCATTTGGAAAATATTGGTTCACTGAATTATGCAGATCTTCCAACTGTTGACTTGTTTACTTTGAAACAGTATCAAAAAACTACATTTGTTAACATTACCATTAATTTCATCACAAAAGTCTTTAAGTCCTGGGAAACTGTCAAGCTGACACACATACATGTTTTTCCAAAATTCTGATTTTCATTTGAAAGCTCAAATTTTATTACTGGCAACAAACACTGTCAGTTGTTTTTCTTGAAGTGACTCACTTCATTCATTTTTGGGAAAATGTCTGCCAAACACCCAAGTCTGAATAATCATAGTTTGTCTGTTGTTCTTTCAAGTAAAAAATGGTGTCCTGTGAAAACAGTAAACATTTCAGCTTACAACTCAAATAATCGCACAAGTATTTTGCTTTGAGACAACCAGACAACCACCATCCTTCAGAATGCAACAGAAATGCCTTATGTGTACCTTTTACTTTGTCACATAGGATATTAAAAAGACACTTATTAAAAGGGCAAGATTTAATGAAATTAGTAATTTTTACTGCTCCATGAAGGACATGTTTAAGTGAAACTGGCATGTGGCAGTGAATGATACAATGGCTACCAGTACAACTGGGTGCCACTGCCTTGATTCATTCTAAGGTGCCAGTAGTTCAACTGGCATTGCTTTTGCAAGTTATTGATTTAGTCCTGGGTGTGTGAGGCAACTTTGGGCTTTGATTAGTGTGTTTAAAGACTTTTTGGAAAGCCTCACTTATTCTTAAAAAGAAAAGATATTTCCTTTTCTGACTCTAGACATCAACATCATCTGTGACCTCTGGAATAGCAGCAGCCATTTTTCAACCATGAGGGTAAAGACAATCAGAAAGAAGTAAATCCTACGACGTAACTTTGAACCAGTCAATTAATCAACATGGACACACCCTCTCTAGGAACTTGTTCCATGAGACAATCAATGCCTTCTTGGTGAAGCCGTTTTAGCTGGATTTCCTTTTACTTGAGATGATACAGTCCTTAACCTTGCAGAGTCTGCAGTCTACCTGGGATGGATATTAGCAAATACGCCTTTATTTAGATCCAGTCTTCCCAGATAAATTGTATACTCCTTGAGGGAAGAGATTCTTGAGCAGAATTTCTTTACATGCAATAAACAAAGACAATAGAAAATCAGGATAAGGGTGATCAGCTTAACTTTGACAAAAGTCCCTGCAACTTGGTGCCCTGGTTTTGTTCTGTGGTCTTTTTTTTTTTTTTTTTTTTTTTTTTTTTTGAGACAGAGTCTCACTATGTTGTTTGGGCTAGTGTGCCATGGCGTCAGCCTAGCTCACAGCAACTTCCAGCTCCTGGGCTCAAGGGATCCTCCTGCCTCAGCCTCCCTGGTAGCTGGAACTATAGGCACGCACCACCACATGTGGCTAATTTTTTCTATTTTTAATTGTTTGGCTAATTTCTTTCTATTTTTAGTACAGACGGGGTCTCGCTATTGCTCAGGCTGGTCTCGAACTCCTGAGCTCAAAGGATCCTCCCGCCCCAGTCTCCCAGAGTGCCAGGATTACAGGCGTGAGCCACCGTGCTCGGTCTGCTCTGCGGTCTTGCTGCCAGAGCCTGGATGAATTTCCTCACTCAGTAAAGCAGAGATTCTTCCCCGTATGAGTTTCCACCATTTATGTTGTCTTTCAAAAACCTTCTCCTGATAATTAGTTTCACAAAATATTACTTAATTCTGACCTATCCTCCATATCCCCAGCCTCCATGCTAAACTATCAGGCAAATATACTTATTAAAAAAACTAATAAGTTCAGTTATGAAACATAGATATAATGATGTTAGTGAATATTAATAGGGTAGATTGAATTAGCTACAAGCATATCTTGGAAGACTTAGATCTGCAAATTCATTTACCTCACTCACAATCACGGGCATTTTCTTTCTTGAATAAATATATGAGATTAAGGTGCCCTGTGTCTATATTCAGCCTCTGGAAATTTTCCCAAATGTCCTCACTACATGCATTGAGTCTTGGTTAGAGCCAAGAACTTCCTGTCATCTCCATTCCCAATTGATTGCCCTAAATCTGAAATCTGCCATTCACTGGTTACATGACTTGGGCAATTAACTTGGCCACTTTGTGCCTAATTTTCCCCATTTGTAAAATAAGAAAAATAATAGGGCCTATTTCATACAGTAGTTAGAAAATTAAATGAATTAATAAACAATGCACTTCAGAAAATGCCTGACATATCTTAAGAACTCAACAAGAATTAGCTACCGTTACTTTTTTTTTTAATCATCAGCGGCATCAATGGTTTCTTTGACTAAATGTGCTGATGCTGCATCCGTTTCCACAAGACTATAGTCTCCCCTTCCCCATCTTCTAGTAAGTACCACAGAACTTTAGGAGTTGCTTCTATTTCCTGTTCTACCCTTGACATACATGAAAAAGTTACAGAAAAATACCAAGAGCTTATACAATTTTCGAGGAAAACGAGGATTCGCGGCTTCTCTTCTGGTAATTTCCATCATGTCTACTTTCTCGTTCTCTTTCCTGTCTTTCCTTGACCATATCTTCCTCCTTGGGATTCCCATCCATCTTCTTCATCCCTGCATCTTCAAACATTCCTCTACACCTATTTCCACATTTGAGTTTCATTCCATTTTTGTGCTAAGAGCATTTAAGGGAAGAACAAATTTATCCTTGTCATTCTTATTGACTTTGTGGTCAGAGTTGGACTCTCAAGCAATTGATTTTTGTTTGTGTATAGTTTTGATATACTGCAGTTCAGTAATTTCCAGAAGGACAAAGAACCTGTGGCAGATGGTGGATTTCTCCCCTCTGATCAAACACCAGCTCAACGCTTATGTTTAAGAAATTAACAATTCCCACAAGAGCACTATGGAAAACAAGAACATACCATCACCTCCCTTGGCAAGGGGGCTTGCTGGTCCTCAGCTAACGGGGCCTTGAAGAGAGCCCAAGGGAACAGGGTCTAGGAAGAAGGATCAAAGTTTCCCGACTAATAAACACTGTAACGTCCAAACCCTCTGCCAGTGATCACTCCCTTTCCATACAAGGGCTAGTAGCCGATGAGAGTCTTGTCCCCTGACTTACTAATATGTCCGAGGATCTCTCCAAGTTTTACTTTTCTGGAGTCTCTTAGTTGGTCTCACTTCTCTATCTCCAGAAACTTGCTTTAGTTATATATTCTTTTTTTTTTTCAGTTATATATTCATGTGTGTGTGTGTGTTTGCCTGTTTTCTTGCCAAACTCACTTTTCAGATTTAGATACAAAAATAATTTTTCTTAACTTTTTCACTTTTGCTCCTCCCTGCCCACTCCCACAACTAGGCTCAGCTGGGATTTAGGACAATTAAAGACACCAAGGAACTTGGGTAGGGTGATTGTATCATTTTCCATCCAAATCAGAATACATTTGAAAGGGAAGGGAGGTGCTATTGATAACTAACCCAGGAATTTGGATGTAAATTGGGATTTTCCTGGGCAAACCAGAAAATAGGGTCACCTTCTTACAAGGCAGTGAATATTTCTATTCCAGCGTGAACTGATGATATAGACAAGTTCTTTACAATGGAGCTTTCTTAGTCCGATGCTGATTTTGGACTAGCTATTTTAGGAAATTCAGGCCATCGAAGAGGTCAGTGTATAATTAAACTTGCCCCCCTCTAGTGCATTTATCTAAGCTCTCTGCTGCCCCCATGTGGCATATGGTGGTTTCAAGAGCCCTAGTCTGGGCAAGAACATCCTCCCATTCTCCCACTGCTCATTCTGAAGGATTAACAAGGTGAAATTAATGACATCTGTGGAAGAAAAGGAGATGAGAGTGGTGATTTTGAGATTCCAAGATTGCTCCCCATTTTTGATAGATCTAAAAATAATTTTACTCTTTTACTCATCCCTTTTTCTTACAAGAGTCATTACTGCCCTGCTGCTGGCTCCATTCCCAACATAGGAATGCGATTGAGGACTGGACGTCTGTGCCGGACACAGATCTGTGTGGAGCCACAAAGGGCCATGTGGGGTTGGCAAAGAGCTAATGCCGGATCGACTCTAAGAAGCTGGCAGGCTTGTGAGCTTCTCAAGGAAGTGCTACAGGTGGACTAAGGGGAGGGGGTGTATAGACCAAGGACTGGATGGGACAAATGGGACTGGCTCGGAAGCAGGTGAGCAAGAAGATGGCAAGGCAGAAATGGAGCAGGAGCAGAGCCCTGTTGGAATACCCTCAGTTGGCATGCTGTGCAACTAAAACATCTAGAAAACAAAGGGATCGTCCCTGTTTTATCTGATTCACTATCTGGCATTAGGTGCTTAAGGCAGCCAGGGTTCAAAGAACAAGAGAAAAGAAAGACAGTCTCACTCTGGCTTCCTTCCTCCTCCAGCAGCCCCCAGTCTCCCCTCTACCTGATCTGGCCACGTCAAGTGCTTGAACCCAGATGTCAATGTTTACTCTCAGAATCTTGGTGTTTAAGCCTCATGGAAAATGACTTGTTTGTGAATGACTGATAATACACCTGTCAGATTCTGCATATGGCCAAGATCCTTCCTCTGGTTCCTCACATTCAAAGAGCCTTGTTTTTCTTCAAGTACTATCTGAGCTGTCTCTGTGGATTAGTGTTTATATGCAGCAAGTGCTGCAGTTAGTTAATAATGTCAAGATCGTTGAGCCTCCCTAATGAAAGAGATACACAACATCAACTGTCATTTTAAACAAACATGCAATCAGGATAGCAGTGCTGGAAATGTGATCTGCCTAATTTCATGGAGACGATGTAAGAACTAGGCTGCTTTCACAGGTTTCCACTGGCGAGCTCCATTTCACAGGATTTCAGGGGAGAAACGGTGGATTTTCATAAGAACTGCAAAATTGTCGGTCTGCGGAAAAGAAATTGCCTTAGCAGCTGGAATCCAGAAGGACAAATAGGTGCACTGATTATATCTTCATTGTTCACTAGAGCCGCAGCACTCAGCAAGTTGCAATTATGTTGTGAAGAGCTCAGTTCTGATAGTCAAGTCTTTCCCCATGTGCATATAAACAGTATTATTCTACTTGTTATCAAAAGCTTGCAGCCAACCCTACAGCACATATATATACATACACACACACTCACACACACACACACACACACACACACACACACACACACAATATGCAAACCTATGGAACCAAGCTCTGGCTTGTTTCGTCCAAACAGAGTAAAGCTGTTTGGACGAAACTAGCCACACTCACACAACTCGTTGGCCACGGGTCATGCAGAAGGAATTTAAAAAAATGTAGGGTAGAAAATAAAAATATGGATGTCTCAGTTAGTATATAGATCATGCAAAATAATAGGGAAGACAGCAAGGTTTGGAGACATAATGTCTATGAGCCACACTGACCAGCTTTCTGACAAAACTTCTAGCAAATGCACATTCCACTGGTCTCATTTGTCTTTGATATGCCTCCACACAAAAATCTCTGGCAGTTCCTAAGGTGTTTAATTGGTCATTGTCCCTTGATTTCAACTTTTGCTTGATTCCTAGAATCTTACTCTCTCGGGCATCTACTAGGCAGCAACTCTAGAGGGTGGATTTCTGCCCCCCTCTTCCTTTGGCGGTGCACACAGCCTCTTTATAGGTAAACACTGCCTGCCTTGACTTGGGGCAGCTACTCATCTGACCTAGGAAATCTATCTTGGGATTTTATTAAGGCTTATGAAATGATAAAATTTCATAGCTAAATCCCCAGAGGAGTTCTGAAGCTCACCTAGGAGGGTGAAAGCAGGGACAGAAATGTATTTCTTTCCAAAGCTGACATTCCCTCAATCTACAGGTTATAGTGACCTATGCACCTAACACCAAGAAATCAAATGTGGTTTGCTTATCTCATATTTCTTCCATACTTCTTCTTATTCAAAGACCTAGCTCATATTTAAAGGAAGCAGGATAACGAAATGGAGAAATTTATAGACTGGAAGCTTGTAGACTTAATTTTAGTTCATATTATTAGTAATAGTTCTCTCTAACACATGGTGAATTGGAGCCTCATACTTTTCAAAACCTACCATCAAAGACAATGCCTTTGAGGTGAACTATAAAGACAAGACAGACTCTGCTGTAGAATTCGTCATTGGAGCTCGGCAACCTAGAATACATGGTCACCACGAAGAGACTGGAAAGAAAAGGGGAGAGGGAGGCTTTGCATGTTCTTTTAAAGATAAGGTCTTAAATAGGTCTTAAATATTCAGAAAGTTTTCAAGTAAAAATTGTGGCAATATTAACAGTTGAATATCAATGAAAATAAAATACTGAGAAGAGATAAATGAATTGGTACTGGTTAACATATGGCACCATAACCATCCACCCATATTTGTAAAAAAAAAAAAAAGAGAGAGAGAGAGAGAGAGAGACTGAGTTTAAAAAAGGAAAAAGAAAGAGAAGATGCATCGAAGATGGAAGGTTCAGGTGTAGTAACAGAGTCATTAGCACAACTGGAGAAGAATAATATTTATATCCAGGGACCAAGGCTGAATGTGGTAGCAAAAGCATCCTGAGGTCATAGCTAATAATATACAAATCACTCAGGAGAGAAAGGAGCTGCTTAGTTTGTTTGCAGGAAAGAGCAGCGGATGCACAATTAGGAAACATGAGTCCTAGCTCTGGATGTTATCCTGAAAACTGCACCACCTGGATCCTCCTCGTGGGGAAAGGAGAAGATTGGGCTAAATTATTCCAATGTCCCTCACAGCTCTAAAACCTCACAACTGGACTTTACCACACACGACTGTCAGATGCAATACGAGCAGACATCAAGTAGATGCCCGAATAGTGCTGAAATGAAGAGGAGAGCTAGACATTAGGCTATGCCGACAGTGAACTGAGGAATTAGCAAGGACTAAAGAAAAATAAAGGCAGCCCTACTTAAGAACTGCTTAGCTCTTTCCAGGCCGAGTCAACACTTGCCTTGACGGCTGGGTGCCTGAGTATACCTGGGCCTCAGGCGATCTGACAGTATGGTAAAGATCTAATACCCTCCACCGCATAGTTTAAATCTCAAATTCCCTCTCACAATAGGTACAATTTCTGTAAAAGGAGCCATCACAGCACTTACGGACATAGCTTCTTATGAGAGAAATGTCCAATCTTTTCCCGGACATCTTGACAGAAGATGGAAACGAAGGATGCTGTTGAAGAAGACCAGAATCCAGAACCGGGGTGGGGCTGGGACACTTGGTCCACTAAATCCAGTCGCCTCCCAGAAAGAGCCAATTTCATCAGAGACTCTGCTTCCCCTGTCTATCCCCATAAAAGTCTCTTCTCTGGGTCTAACCAGTGAATTCCAACCAATCTTTTAAATAATGAGCAGACCTTGAACCACCACCCGTGCATAACCCTGTGCTAGCAGCACTAGGCAGGCTTGGGCAGAGGGCCGGGGCACAAAAGTAAGACAAGAACAAGACATCTGCCCTCACCTAGCTATGTGATCCCATTAGAAAAACATGCAAATATACAAGGGAATCACATTTCCTGTGTGACTTTGACCAAGGCATTGACTATTTTTGCTATTAAATTCTCTAATCTGTAAAACCAGAAGAGACCTCTGAACCCCAAAGTTTAGGCACTTCAGTACAGCTAAGGGCAGAAGGGATGGGATGGGAAATGTAACGAACATTCTGAGTCAGCTTAAAAGCTCTTTTGAATGAGTGGGCAGGTAAGAAGCACAGAGAGAAAAAGAGTTTTTGTAACAATAATAACAGATGTCTAGTAGTAACCACCACAAGATCCGGTATTCTTCAGAACTGGTATGAACTGAGCTGTCAGGACAGGCTCACGGATGCACAGCCTGTGTAGTCACCTACAGCCCCATGCTGAGAAGGTCCTGTGCTTGGCTTAATGCTCTATTGTCACTGTCTTGAAATTCCTAATTTTTGAACTAGGTTCCTTAGAAATTATGTAGACAATTATAACTAGACTCAAGGGCAAAAATTATAAAACCCAGTCTTCACAGAGGATCTGACATCCTAACCCAAGGCTGACATAGCCATTTATACTTTATACTGGTGAGTTTTCTTAAACATTTGGTGTCTTTGTTATTTTGCTTTAGTTAAATGCTTTGAATGTCCTAGCATCTAAAATCTTTATGACCTTCTTCACATACATCTAATTTTCCTATCCATTATATAAAATTATGTAATTTAGGGTTTTTGAGATACGGATGCCACACATTGTGCAGACCCGCACGAATCTGAAAATACCATGATTGGGCACATTAGAGGGACTGTGACACGTGTAATTGGCAGTGTTGTCAACAACCACAAAAAGAAATCAAAGAGGAGATAAGCTCTCTGGAAGAAATATCAAAAGCCTCCTCTAAGGCCTCTTCTGTCAAGGACATTATGGGCTGTGAGTTGTTCAAGGAGTAGAAAATTGAAGAAATAATTACAACATTGAACAGAAAATCATCTTTAGAAATACTTTTAAGGGAGGTAGAATAGAGAAGTGGTTAAGAATGGGGAATTCTGTGTCAGACATATCTGAGTTCAACTCCCAGCTCTTTAATTTTATGAAGGTGACGACCTTGGACAAATTCCTTAACGTGTATTAGTTTTCTATTGCTTCCTAACTCACCGCAAACCTAGCAACTTACAATGACACATATTTGTTATCTTACAGTTTCTGTGGGTTAAGAATCCCAACATGGCTTAGATGAGTCCTCTGCTCGGGGGCTCATGAAGTTGTAATCAAGCTGTTAGCCAGGCTATGTCCTCATCTGGAGGTTTGACTGGGGAAGAATCTAATTCCAAGCCCATTTGGGTCACTGGCAGAGCTTACTTCCTTGCAGACATGGGGTTGAGGACCGCCACTCCCCAACAGCCGTCAGCTAGAATTTGCTTCAGGTCCCCCAGAAGTGCCCTGCCACGGGGCACTCTCCATAGGCAGTGCACAGCTATTTACTCCTTCAAGGCCAACAGGAGGGTCTCTCTCACTCTAGTCTGCTAAGACGAGTCTTATATAATATAACAAAGTCACAATGGTGATATCCCATCATCTTTGCCACATTCTATTGGCTAAAAGCAAGTCCCAGGTCCCATCTACTTTAAAGGGAAAAGGGTGACACAGGGAGTAACACAAGGAGGTGGCCATTGTGACGTCTTCTCGGGATTCTGTCCACCACATTCCACCCTCTAGCACAAGATGGACAGAACACAATGTATGAAAGCACTTTGGAAAGAGGAAGAGTGAAGGAGTGTTTAAGAATACAGACTCTTGAGTCAAACATCCAGAGTTAAAATCCTGGCTCTTCGATAAAACTAAGGCTATGACTTTGGGCAGATTTCTTATCCTCTCTAAGTTTCAGCATTTTCCCCTAGAAAATGGAACTCATAGCAGTAATTGCCTGGTGGGTGGGTGGGAGGACTGAATAAGACAAGGCTTGCACATCATGTAGAAGAGTGCCTGGCACTCAGTGAGTGCTCAGGAAATGTTAACTTACCTACATGTCCCTCCTTGCGGCAGGCTCGGGACACAGTACAGTCTGGGCTACATTCTTTAAGCCGCCATCACGTGGCAAATTACAGAGCCAAGGCTAAAAGCCAAGAGCCAAGTCAAGGCTATCTCTGGTCCAAGCCTGCCGTGCTTGCTGCATCTATTCTGCCTCTCCAGCCATCCTTCCCCCACGGACTCAGCCTGCCAGGGTGTGGGCAGCGGCATGTTTCCTCCAACGGTGATGGCCGAGGCGGCTGGGGGAGCAGCACGGTGTGGAGGGGCGGCTTTCCTCCTGGGACAAGCAGACACTCGGACTTAGGGGCTGGTTGAAGAGATGAGGCCCAGGGCTGCTCTGGAGAGAGCAGGGGCAGGTGTGCGGAGAGAAGGGAAGCCAGTAGGTGCCGACGGGATGTGATGGGACACACTGGGGTGACCTTGCTCTCTGCAGCGGAGAAGGTGATGACTTGCAGTTTTGCCATCAGTGCCACATGAGTCACCCCGCATGTCTGGTGCTGTCTAGCTCTGTGTCTCCCACATCAGTTTAAATGCATATACATGGATGCGTGCATGCACACCTACGTATGTGTGTACAGACGCCTAGCGCTGCAGGAATGACGAGTCAACACTCTCTCTGAGAATCTGAGGCCCCTCTCTCAGGAATTAGACATAAATACAGACGTCAGTACGACAAGTCAGCATCTCTGCAAAATCTGTCTTGTCAGTTCAAGGATCTTAGCACATTTTAAGGAAATGACTTGAAAGACCACCTTCTTTGGAGTAGAAATTAATCTCTTAGATGGGCGGAGACCATGGAGAAAAGGGATGCAGGCTTGATTCAAGTAGGGAGAAAAGAGGGTTGCTTTTACATTTGCAAAACAATTCACCATTACCCAAAATGCTTCTCTACACCTCTTTAGTTCTCACCAAAAACATACAAAGAAAACAAAGCAGACAGTATCTGCACTTGCGTGGGAAAACAGAGTCTCCAGGAGCTGAGGGAAGTAGCAGAAAAAAATACTAGGACGCAGGTCTTCAGAATCCTAATTCAGTGTTCTTCCTCCACAGAATCCAAGGCAGTGTTGGCGTGGCCTGCGTCAGCATGCCGCTGCCTGTGAAGGTGTCGTCTAAATGCTCACCGAGCAAGCCCTGTCCAGCCACCATCAAAACAGGGATGCCTGGCATTAAACTGTCTGAAACTAAGTTTCCTTATCTGTCAAACAAGTACAGTCATAATATTCACCTAACTGGGTTTTCGAAGATTAAATAAGTAAATAATCATACAGGGCATAGCAAAGTGTCAGTACGGAGTGTTCGATCACGTGTTAGCTCATCGCTCGGGCCTGATCTCTGCCTTCCCACTTCAAAGCACTTCTCCAGGGAGGAATTCTAATAACACCACCTTGCGGAATGAATTAATGATTGAATAATAGGGACTGAATGGAGACAGGGGAGGACATAGAAACGCAGGCCAGACACCCAGGGAAGGAAAAGATTCACTTCTTGATTTCGATGATGATGATTGATTTTCTCACAATCACTTTAATTGTCGTCCAAACCTCAGATTTAACTGGCACTTACAGAATAAAATCTAAGTTTGCTAAACTCCCAGGGAATTTCTCTCTCCCTCCATTTCAGTATCACCTTCTGTTCTCTGACTATAAAACACCGCTTGTCACAGTCTGGAAGGGTTTGGGTGACACCTAGAACAGAAGCCTCGCTGTGTCCCCGCTCGCAGAGGTAGGCTGGTGAGCTGGCACGTCAGAGCAGAGCCCACATGTGCAGTGTCTGCCGCTCTCTGTGGTGTAAATATTCCCACTACAACTGAGTTCAGGCAGCCGTAGGTTTGACAACCTGCTGGCAAATCCCTGAATACTGGGCAGTGGGCTCTAGCACAGGACGCTGCCCCTCCCCGTCACCCCTCCTCGCTTCCGTAAGAGGGTTTAGCCTCAACTGCTGGGTCCATCAAAAATTTCTGGCTATGGCTGGTAAATCCAGCTCCCCAACTGGTCACCACTGCGTGGCACTCTCTCCGTACCTTGGGACCTCATGGTGCAGGGCAAGGACTCAGAAATCTCAGCATTATAGGAAAAGGAAACAAACTAGCAAGAGAACCTGGGGGTGGAAGCTTCTGAATTTTATTCCAAGCCACGGCATTAATAAACGGTTTGAACTGAAGAAAAACTGAGTTCACCTGTTCTCTGTGCCTTATTTTCTCCATTCATCAGACAGTAACAACAGCAGCCTCAGTCACGGGGGAGGCAGGAAGCTTCATTAGCTCGTGTTTTTTAAAGGCTCGGATACAAAAGCCAGTGTAATAGGAGTGCAGAGGCTCATTATTAGGTAATAACTCTCATCTGGTTGATTCAAATTGCATATCTCTTCATGTCTACCCTTTTTCCAATTACCTTGCTTCATTTTTGTCTTCTGGATATTTTTTTAAAGTCACTTCGAAGTGCCATAATTACTATTTCAATGAAAACCTCACAAAGATGATGAATTTAAATGAAGAAAGCAGGGAAAATATGCCTCCCCCTACCTCCAACAACAACAACAACAACAATCAAATTTCATCCTCTATTTTACAAGCAGTGAAATCAGTGCCTTATTTGGAGGGTGTTCATTCAAGAAGAGAATCTTTTTTATGTAGAAATGATCATTGTACACTTGCCAGATAGTTAATTACATTAGGTTGTTCTGCCCACGGTTGCAAATCAGCTTCATGCAGCAGGGACGTGTGGCCAAGATAATAGCAAAAGATAATGCAGTAAAACAACTGTGAAAAGAAAATGGTGCAAAGCATAAATGTTGAAAATCGCTGTTTGTTTTTGTATATATATGTATTTTTAGGAGGGTGGCAACATGCTCTTTGCTGTTATCACAAGCATTAAAGTTTAATAGACCATCCGTGAGTTATTTACTGCCCAGAAACACCTGCTCGGTGAGATAAAGTAGCAGCTATCTTTCTAGTTTTAAAATTGACATTCAGCCAGTTATATTCCTGGTCTCTCTCATCACTTAGATGGTTGTTGACTTTTCTTAAATGTCAAAGGAGGTTTTCAACTTAATTTTATGCCTTGTGTTAGTTCCTTCCTTGGGCTCTCCAGGGGCCCTTCTCGTGTGTGGCCTCTAAGTCGGCCCCGAGAAAGGGCTGCTGAAAGGAAATCTTTCATTTGAGAAAAGTGAGTACATTACAACCATCTTTCTGCACACATTGTATAGCAAAGGGAGTTTACCATATCTCATCCATAATTACGCCTGTTTCATCTTTCTACACAGTGTACCAGGATGAATGACACATTAGCAAATGTAATATATACACATATCTAGAGGATCGCAGATTATGTCTGTGTTCTATGCCCCTGTGCCAGTGACGTCCCCAGAAATGGTCTCTCTCAGGGCCTGCATGGTTCCTCATGACAGCTTCCTTCTTCTCTGCCTGCCTCCCTCATTCTCCAGCCACTGGCCAGTCTTCTCCATCCTCCACATCCCAAATTCTGGAGGATCAAGTGTGATTAGCTCAGCCTGTTCCCCTTCTAGGCCAGGTTCCTCACCACAGGCCCCTTCGTAGAACAGCAACCAGATAGCAAGTAGATGTGACCAGCCTACCAGCAGGCTATTCAACTGGTGGTCACTTCTGTGCAAACACCACCCACCACAACCGCCCTGCGCAGGGACCACAGCCAGCAGTGTCAGCCTGAAGGAGATGTCGGGCACTGTGTACACACCGACTGACCCGTGCTGTGTAAGCTGCTGGATTCTAAGGCAGTAGGTGATGGCCAAAGTGAATCATTTCAACAAGTGTCCGGGTTCAGGAAGGTATTGAGCTAGGAATTTTGAGCAATAGAGCTTGGCCGCTGGACTTAGTTCAAATCCTGACTCTCTCACTTAATGTCTTAATGATCTTGGGCAAGTGATTTAACCTCTCTGTGCCTGATCGCCTCATGTGTAAAATGGGATGTATAGCATTATCTACCACGTAAAGCGGTCATAAGGATAAATGAGATGACAGACAAAATGCTGAGCCCAGTGCCTATGGTAAGTGCTTAGTATCTGATTTGTTCCGTTCAGCTGTTGGTTTCATATTTGTCTATGATACGTGTCTGTATTTACCTCGAGTACACAGCATTGGAATAATGATAATCCTTGGTCCATGGCATACGTCTATCATTTGTGCAGCATTCTCTCTTATTTTTCCCACATACTTGTAATATAATAAATCTCTAGTACCCGTCAATCTAGAAACTCCTCCCCATCTTATTTCTCTTCCTTTCCCGAGAGATAACTGCCATTGTAAACACTATGTTAATCATTTCCTAACTTTTTCATATTATTTTTATAAAAATATACATGCCTAACAATATGTTGTTTAGTTTTGGTTGTTTCCAAACTTTATAAAAAGGTACAATATGACATCGGTTTTCCGGGGCTGCTGTTTTTTCTTCCTAGCTGGTTGTCGTGTAGGTCCATCTTCCTTCATCTTCACTCCCGTGTGACATGCTGTTGTGAGACTATGACACGTTGCCTAAGAGCTCAGTAAATGTCAGCTGTTCTTTTCGATGATTACTCAACATTAGCAACCCCTTCCTGCCCTATCCCGAGATACCGCTCATCCTCACCTACCCCCAACTTCACCCTTCCATTCAGTGACCATCGTCTTCGGTCTAGAACTGCTCTTTGGGGCAGCCGTGGGCCAGCGTGGAGTGCACATGCCTGTTTCCTCTCCCCTTCTCAGGATGTTGCATTCCTAAAACGCACCCCTGCTATTTGTTCAACCAGATCCGGTATGGAGAGAATGGACCCAGACAAGTCACTGATAGGAACAGTGAATTTGGTTGTCACCTTTTAATTTTTTCCATGAGAATAGGAAGAGCTTTTATTGACAAGGCTGTTATGCAAATGTGATTCTATCACAGCACATTATTGCATTCTTATTATCTGGAGCTACTGTGATACCGCCCTGTTTCAGCTTCCCCACACCTTCTTTTAGCCCTTCACTGATCGTTCTGCTAGAAAACTGTAGACCATCCTGCCACATGGATTCATGCATAGGTGAGAAACAGCTGGAAGATGCTCCCCACGTGTTGTCTGAATACAGAAATGGCAAACAAAGCGGGACTTCTGGTCCCAGCCGCGTTTCCTTTCTAGCGACCACCGGGGGCTCAGTAGAAAAATCATGAAGTGACCCTTGCTAGTTGGCCGAGGCAATTACTGTAGCAAAGCTCAGAAGCTGGATTCTGATTGATTCTGGAAGATTAAGCAAGAAAATGAAGCCGCCATAATATTGTAGCTAGATAGGTAACCTGGCTTTAAATTCAGGTAATGATCCAGGAGAAAAAGGCACACTGCCAGCGTTTGATGGAGATTATCAACACTGCATCACATTTTTAACCTTTTCCCACATCAGAAATACACATCCACCCTTCTAATTAAAGACTAGGAGTAAGGGGTTGTAGTGCCATATCTTTTCCTCTCTCCATATTGATCACGCTTTTTCTTTTTCCCATTTTCTTAGAGTGCAAGAAGCTCTAACACAACAAGCAGGAGGAGGGAAGACGGACAAGTGTCGTCGAGCTTGTATTGACGGATTTCTCTGTAAATGACAACACAACCCGTGACTAGCACAGCAACCATGTTTGGGAAAGTTTTTGTTTTCATTTACTTTAGAAAATTTTCAATGCATGTTTGAATGTTTGCAAGCTCTGCCCCTATCCTCACAGAGCTCACCCGGGGGCAGCCAGAGGCTCATAGTTAGAGCCCACCTTGATGGGGGCTGAGGTAGAATTTGAACAAAAGGCTGTACCTGCCTTGGAGGGAGAGGTAGTTTTTCTCCGAATGGTGAGAACCAAAACCATCTACACCCACACAGCTCACACCCATATGGTTTGGCTATTCCACTGTCTTCACTAACATGACTGTACTATTCCAGGAAACTTGCCCAGAAAGATAAGATTTCCAAATAACTGAACTTTCTTGAAAATCCATTTAAAATGGCTCAGTTTTTCAATAGACAGCATCAAATGATGGTTTTTGCTTCAAATCACTTCTATACCTCTCCCCCACACCCTCGCCTTCCTGTCTCCACCACTCATGATCTTTACCCCATCCTAATCGAGCATCTTCACAGACAGGTACATGGACGAGACTCCACAACCTCATCTCCCGTCCTTGCCCTACTCCCTCCAAGATGCCACAGACCCACAGTAAGCGATAAACTCAGATTTGCGTTGACTTTTCAACAGGTTGTTCCAGTGCCAGTGTTTGACAACGAGGCAGGAAAATGACAGCGAGGTGACAAGTAGGACTTGAAAAATGATTGGACTTGACCGGCAATGGAAGACAGAGAAGAATATCCCCAGAGGGTAGAACGTATGAATAAAGGCAAGAAGACTTCAAGAGTGCCAGTCCTAGGTCATTCTGGGGCTTTAACTGAGTGATATCTAGGGAATCATTTTCACCTTCTTCTTGCACAAAAGGGCAAGATCTTAGAACCCCACCCCCACCCCATGGCTGAGGAGTTCTGGCCTGTGGTTGAATCATGCGTGTGACTTTAAGGACAGTGAACGGCCGCATTGTCAGCTGCCCAGAAGCCGACCGCTTCCCTTCCTAGCTGGAGATCCCCCAGCTCGCAGGCTCTGTCTCCTCCCCGTCACATGCCCGGCTTTCTCCATCCTCACTCTATTCCAGGGGGCCGTCTGGTTTCAAGCAGACTAATCCCAGTCTACTCCATGTGTGTGTCATTTAGCTAGCCACTCTGTTGTCTTTGTCATAATCATGTCCTCAGAATGTGCCGGGAGAAGCTACTCAGTGGAACACACTTGAACACACGCATTCAGCTCTATATACCCCATGATTTCTTATGTTTCCTTAAGTGCTGCCCCTCCTAGGGGCCGTGATAAAGCCACAACCAGACTCTTCAAGGGAGTGCTTTCTCCGGTGCCCTTGGCATGCAGTGCAGAGATTCTGTGGATCAGGCCCACTTCTTACAGGCCATTTTTCCCTACAGCAATTTATTTTCCGTTTTTCAAGTCAATATACATGTTCCCTAGGAAGGCAACTGAGCTGTGCACAGGGGAAGATTTGGATCTCCTTAAATTCCACAAAGTCCAGTATTGACGGAACAAATCAGGTATTTGTTGGCAGACCCGGGTCCAACTCTGGCTCTAACCCTGAATGTGACTTCAAATGGGGTCCTTAAACGTGCTTAGGTTTCCCACGTGGTGGAAGACAGCAGCCCTGCTGTAGCCGAGCTGTGAGTTTGCCAGGAGAGGGAAGTGTCTGGCACACTCAGTACAGGGCTCTGCAAATGTTCCTTTTCTCCTTCACCCCGGCTCTCAACCCAGTTCTCATCCAACCTACTGTTCATAAGAGACTTGACCTTTTAAAGCAAGAAATTCTCGATTTAATACCCCCAGCAGCTGCCCATGATAAGAAACCGCAGACCTTCCACAACCTCCCCCTCTGCATTCACACGGGCAGCTGAACACCATCACTGAAAGTTTGAAAGTTGTCTTCGAAGGTCCCTGGAGGTGGACATGGCCGCGAAAGCAGCGGGGTGGGTAGAGTGGCTAAGCCATGCCTGCGAGCACACAAAGCGTAAAACCTCCAGCGTGAGCCAGCCTGTCGCTCTCGGTGTGGCCCGGAGCTTGTAAGTCACCTCTCCTTGGCAGGAATCCCAAAGGCTGGAGCGTTGGTGACTGCCCGGCGTTACCCAGGGTTCTCCTGCGAACTACAAGGATGTCGCTTAGCTTGCTGTCGAATGAAAACTATATTACTGCCCTGTCATTCCCTCGCACGCTCAGACAATTCAGTCCAGGAAGCACAGTTCTCCAAGGCAAGCCGTACTCGGGGCTCGCATGCTCCCGCGTATCTCTGATTTCAAAGCCAGGTATTCACAGACAGCAGGAAGCTGGGTCTGGCAGACAAGGGGAGCTGTTTGCCTTGAGAGCTTTTTTGTTAATTTTAGTCTCAGTTCCAGTGCCCAGGTCTTTGGTTAAAACTGAGAGAGCTCGCTCCAGCCTGAGAAGGTGACTACAGTATTTCCCAGTAAACCTTGAACTACTGCCCAAACCTTAGCTCTCCATGCTTTGCTAGAGATACAGTCACCAAAGCTGGGTCTTAAACTTACGGCGAGAATACAGAACTGCAAGGCTCAAACCGCTGGGCGGACCCAGGAGGCTCCACGCAGGCTGACAGCGCCCTCTGCTGGTAGCAAGCCACACACAGCAGCAGAGGTGGTGCAGGCTCTTGGGTAGTTCCCCACTGCATCTTGTGTGCGCACGACAAATACTTTCGCCTCTCAAGCACCTTTCCTCCCACATCTCCGACCCGGGACAGAATTCTTGGTGCTTCCTGGCTCTATTTTCCTTTTATAGACCCCCACATGCCAAAACAGACAAATGTTTATAAGTAATGCATTTTTAAATATTCACATGTTTTTGGTATTAAACTGACCTAGATTTTGGAAATTCTTTGGATTATAGGAAAATATGAAAAGCAGGAAAAAAGCCTTCCAGAAAATATGATAATGGGTGATTCAATCTCTAATTTATGCAGGAGTATTACCACACGTCAGTCAATTCCATTTTTGCCTAGAAAACTCTGCCTTAATATTTCCGTAGGTAATCTTACAGGTGGTGAAGGAAAGGCAATGTCAGGTAGACGAGAAGAAACTTCCAAAGACTGTACTGCAATTGGTCATTAATACTTAAAGCAATGTACCCATTGCAAAGGCTATTTCATATGAAGATAAAACTAGCATTTGTCCCTATAAACAGATATGACTCGAATGGTAGAAGTGCTGTACTAGAAGGAGAGAGATCATTAGAAAATGTTGAGTTGTCCCAATAAAATAGGATTAGATTTATAGTCAGAAGACTTGTGATTTCTGTCATTTTACACATCCATGAGACTTGTTAATGTGTTTAAGAAATATTTGAACATCTGCTACTTACCAGACACCATAATAGATCCTAGGACACAACAGTGCACAAGAGAAGGAAAATCTGCCTTCTCAATCTTGCGGTTTAGTGAAAGGGGCAATATGATGACACACAATAGCTCCCTGGGATCAATGTTACGAAAGGATAAACCCCGGATAGTCTGGAAGGCAGGGTAAGGGGGTGTGGCCCAGAGAATCAAAGAAAACAAGTGCAAAAGCAGATTAAAAACTGTATTAATGAGTTATTTTTCCAATCTTTTGGTTTTTTATTATGGTAAAATATATATAACATAAAATTTACCATTTTAACCATTTTGTATGATTCAGCACTATTAAGTATATTCACAATGTTATGCAACCATCATCATTATCCGTATCCAGAATGTTTCATCATCCCAGACAGAAACTCTGTACCCATTAAAAAATACTTCCATCCCCTCAGCCCCCAGTAACCTCCATACTTTCTATCTCTGAATTTCACTACTCAAGGTACCTCATATAAGTGGTATATATAATACAGGATTTGTCTTTTTGTGTCTGGCTTATTTTACTGAGCATGGTGTCCTCAAGGTTCATCCATGTTGTAGCACATGCCAGAATTTCATCTCTTTTAGGGTTGAATAATATCCATTGTATGTGTATCTCGCATTTGCATTTTGGATAATTTCCATCTTTGGGCTATTGTGAATAAAGCTGCTATGAACATTGGTATACAAGTATCTGTTAGAGCATCTACTGTCAATTCTTTGGGGTATATGTCTAGAAGAGAAATTGCTGCATCATATAGTAATTCTATGTTTAGATTTTAAGGAAACACCATGCTGTCTTCCACAGCAGCTGCAGCATTTTACATTCCCACCAGCAATGCGCAAGTGTTCTAATTTCTCCACCTCCTTGATAACACTTGTTATTTTGGGGGTTGTTTGTTTGTTTTAAATATATATAATAACCGTCCTAATGAATGTGAAGTGGTATCTCACTATGGTTTTGATTTTCATTTCCCTAATGACTAGTGACGTTGAGCATCTTTTCATGTGCTTATTGGGAATTTGTGTATCTTCTTCAGAAAAATGTCTATTCAAGATACTGGCCCATTTTTGAATTGGGATTATTTGTTTCGTTGTTGAGTTACAGGAGTTCATTACACATTCTGTATATTAAACCTTTATCAGATATTTGATTTGCAAATATTTTCTTCCATTCTGTGTGTTGCCTTTTCACTCTCTGAATAATGTCCTTTGATGTACAAAGGTTTGTAATTTTGATTAAGTCAGACTTACCTATTTTTTTCTTTTATTGCCCATGCTTTTGGTGTCATATCCAAGAAATGTGCAACAAATTCAATGTTATGAAGGCTTTACTCTGTGTTTTCTTTAAACAGTTTCACAGTTTACACTCTTCTGTTTAGATCTTTGATCTATTTTGAGTTAATTTTGTATATGTTGTGTGTATATTTTGTATATATCTATATATTTTATTTGTAATTACCAGGGGGTTACCTATAAGATCTTATAACTATTTTTAATTGATACCAACTTAATTTTAAATACATATGAAAACTCTATTCTTATAAAGCTCTGTCCTCCCATTGAGGTTACAAGTTATATCTTTAAACATTGTGTGCCCGAAAGCATAAATATACAATTATCTTATGAATCTATCTTTTAAATCCTATAGAAAATAAAAAGTGGAGTAATGAACAAAATTACAATAATACTGGATTTTATATTTGCTCATGTATTTAGCTTTACCTATTTCATTCTTCTGTCAGAATTGTTTTAACTATCAAAGTTCCTGTGCCTTTCCATATACGTTTTAGAATATTATTATCTATATCTACAAAAAAAGTCCTGGAATTTTTATAATAATTGCATTAAATCTGTATATCAATTTGAATATAATTGATATCTTCACAATATGAAGTCTTCCAATCCTTGGACACAATATATCTCTCCATTATTTTAGATATTCTTTGATTTTTTTTTCATCAGTGTTGTGTAGTTTTCACATTCTAGTAACATACACGTTTTGCTAAATTTACAGGTAGGATTTCATTTTTTTGAGCAATTGTAAAGAGTATTGTATTGTTAATTTCAGTGTTTATTGTTAGTATATCAACATAACAATCAATTTTTGTAGTTTTAGGAGGTTTTTGTTTTTGTTTTTTTGAAGATCACTTGATACCTTCTCAGTGGAAAATTAAATAATCTGTAAATAGAAATCATTTTATTTCTTCTTTTCTTATCTGTATCTTTTTTATTTCCTTTCCTTGCCTTATTTCACTGGCTAACATGTCTGTTAACATGCTCAACATTGTGTTGAGTAAGAATAGTGAGGGCAAACATTGTTGCCTCATTCCTGATATTAGAGAGAAAGTATTCAGTCTTTCATCATTACGTATAATGTTAGCTCTAGGGTTTTTGTAGATGCTCTTTATCAGATTGAAAAAGTTTCCTCTACTCTTATTTTTCTAAGGATTTTTATCATGAGTAGATCTTGAATTTTGTCAAATGTTTTTTCTGCATCAATATAATGATGTAATTTTTCTTCTTAAACCTGCAAATATGGTGGATTATGTTGATTAATTTCAAACATTGAACAAGCTTATATCTGTGGAATAAATCCCACTTGGTCATGGTGTCTTAGTATGTTTGGGCTGCTATGACAAAATACTATAAACTGGCTAACTTATTTTAAAAAACACCAGGAGTTTATTTCTCACAATTTAGGAGGGTGGGAAATCCAAGATCAAGGTACCAGCAAACTTGAAGTCTAGTGAGGACCCATTTCCTTTTTCATTTTGCTGTGTCTTCACATGGTAAAAGGGCAAGGCAGCTCTTTGGGTCTCTTTTTTATAAGGGCACTAATCCCATTCGTGAGAGCAGATCCCACATGAACAAATAACCTGCCAAAGGCCCCACCTCCTAATATATCACTTTGGTGATTAGGTTTCAACATATGGATTTTGGGGGGATGCAAACATTCAGATCATAACACACGGTATATAATTCTTTTTATATATTGCTGGATTCTCTTTGTGAATATTTTACTAGGGATTTGTGCATCTATGCTCATGAGAGATATTAATCTGCAATTTTTGGTACTGGATTTGTCTTATTTTGTGTCAGGGTTAATATTGGATTCACAAAATGCATTGGTAAATGGCCCCTCCTCTTTTATTTTCTGAAGAAGATTGTGTGGATGTCTTTCAGAGACCTACGGAAGGGTTAATTAGCAAAAGTGTCAATTTTTCTTTAGATATTTAGTAGAATTCTCCAGTGAAACAATCTAAGCATGTAGATTTCCTTTACTGGAAGTTTTAAAATTATAAGCTCAATTTCCTTAACACTTCTAAGGCTACTCAAGTCATTCATTTCATACTGGGTGAGTTGTGATGTCAAACATATGTGTGCAGGGTTGATTGTATCATTCCCTTATTACCCTTTTGATATCTGTTGGCTCTTTAATGCTGTCTCCTATTTTATTTCCAATGTTGATCATTCATGTCTTCTCTCTTTTTTCTCTGTCAGTCTTGCAATTTTTTTGTTTTTGGAAATTTCTTTTGATCTTTTCTAAAAACTAGCTCTTTGTTTCATTGATTTTCTCTACTGCATTTCTGTTTTCAATTCCCCAATTATCTTCTCTTACCTTTATTATTTCCTTTCTTTTACTTGTTTAGGATTTATTTTTTTCCTTTTTCTAGGTTCTTGAGATGGGAGTATTGATTTGATACTTCATTTCTTTTTTAATGTGTGAATTTAGTGCTATAAATTTACTTCAGTATCACTTTAGCTGTGTATCACAAA
This sequence comes from Avahi laniger, assembly GCA_963575035.1. Lineage (NCBI taxonomy): Eukaryota > Metazoa > Chordata > Mammalia > Primates > Indriidae > Avahi > Avahi laniger. The sequence goes on from CAUYSK010089211.1 coordinate 26,709, forward strand.
TTTTGAGATGTTGCATTTTTATTTTCATTCAATTCAACATCTATTTTTATTTCTTTTGAGAATTTCTTTGACTCATGGGATATTTACAAGTGTGCTGTTTAGTTTCTAAGTGTTTGCGGAACTTATTGTTATCTTTCTGCTTTTGACTTCTACTTTTATTCCACTGTAGTCAAAGGACACACTGTATAATTTTAATTCTTTCAAACTTATTTAAGTTTGTTTTGTGGCCCAGAAGATTATCTATCTTGTTATATGCTCCATGGGCATTTTTAAAAATGTGTATCTGCTGGCCTGACATGGTGCCTCCCACCTATAATCCTAGCACTCTGGGAGGTCAAGGTGGGAGGATCACCAGGGCTCAGGAGTTTGAGACCAGCCTGAGCAAGAGTGAGAGCCAGCCTCTACAAAAAAGAAAAAGTAGCCAGGCATAGTAGTGCATGCCTGTAGTCCTAGCTACTGAGAAGGCTGAGGCAGGAAGATCACTTGAGCCCAGACATTTGAGGTTATAGTGAGCTATGATGATGCCACTGCACTCTAGCTGGGGCAACAGAGTGAGACTCTGTCTCAAAAAAAAAAACTGTGTATCTGCTGTTTTTGGGTGGAGTATTCTATAAATAATGATTATATCTTGTTAATTGATGATGGTGTTGAGTTTTTCTATATCTTTGCTAATTTTCTGTCTTATTATTTTATCAATTGTTGAAAGAGGAGTGTTGGCATATCCTACTATACTTGCGGATTCATCTGTTTCTCTTTTTGGTTGTATCATTCTTTCGGTTGTAGCTCTGTTGTCTGAGATTTATCCTTTCAAATAATGTGCCTCTCTGTCTCTTGTGACATTCTGTGTTCTAAAGTCTACTTTAACTGATATTCATATACCCATTTCTGCCTTGCTTTGATTAATATTTGCATAATTTATTCCTAGCCATTTTTTATTTTATTTACAATTGACACTTTAATTATACATATTTATGGGGTACAGTGTTATATTCTGATACCTGTATACAGTGTATAATGATCAAATAAGGGTAATTAGCATATCTATCGCTGCAAATATGTATCATTTCTTTGTGTGGGGAAGATTCAAAATTCTCTCTTTTAGCTACAGAAAATATAGAATAGATTATTGTTTACTATATTTACCCTACAGTGCTAAACAGCACTAAAACTTAGCCCTCTTATATAGCTGTAATTTTGTATCCACTAACCAAACTCTTCCTATTCTCTCCCCGGTACCCTTCTCAACCTGTGTTTACCCCTAAAGAAAATATTTTCAAACCACTCAACTAATGAAGAATCAATATCCAGACTATACAAGGAACTCAAACAACTCAGCAGCAAAATTTTAAAAAACAGATTAAAGAATGGGCGAATGATCTGAATAGACATTTATAATAAAAGACATACAAATAAACAAGCATATAAAAAATGCTCACATTACTAACCAACAAGGAAATGCAAATCAAAACCACAATGATTCTACCAATTGATGAGCAAGGTAGATTTTTCCATCTGTTTACATCTTCTACAATTTCTTTTCTTAGTGTTTCATAGTTCTCCCTATATATGTCTCTCACATCTTTCATTAAATATATTCCTAGATATTTAATTTTCTTTGAGGCTATTGTAAAAGGCATTGCTTTTTTGATTTGAATTTCAGCTTGACTGTTACTGGCATATGTGAATACCTCTGATTTGTATGTATTGATTTTGTATCCTGAGACTTTACTGAATTCATTTATCAATTTCAGGAGTCTCTTGGTTGAATCCTCGGGGTTTTCTAGATATAATATCATATCATTGACAAAGAGCAAGAGTTTTATCTCATCTTCCCTCATTTGGACGCCCTTAATACTCCTCTCCTGTCTAATTGCTGATGTGAGGATTTCAAGCACTATGTTGAATAGAAGTGGACAACCTTGTCTGGTTCCTATTCTAAGTGGGAATGGTTTCAATTTTTCCCCATTCAGTATGATATTGGCCATGGGTTTCTCATAAATGGGTTGATGATTTTAAGGAACGAGCCATCTATACCTATTTTATTGAGAGTTTTTATCATAAAGATGTCAAACGCTTTTTCTGCATCTATTGAGAGAATCATATGATCTTTGTTCTTGCTTTTATTTATGAGGCAAATTGCATTTATAGATTTACATATGTTGAACCAGCCTTGCATCCCTAAAATAAAGCCCACCTGGTCATGGTGAATTATTTTTTTGATGTACTGTTGAATTCTATTTGCTAAAATTTTGTTTAGGATTTTTGCATCTATATTCATAAGAAATACTGGTCTGTAGTTTTCTTTTTTTGTTGTGTCCTTTCTTGGCTTTGGTATCAAGGTGATGTTGGCTTTGTAGAATGAGTTAGGAAGAATACTATCTTTCTCAATGTTGTGGAATAATTTCTGTAGTATAGGTATGAGTTCTCATAGGTATGTTTGATAAAACTCTGAAGTGTAGCCATCTGGTCTGGGACTTTTCCATTTTTGAAGGTTTTTAATTGCTGCTCCAATTTCTGTGCTTGAGATTGATCTATTCAGGAATTCAGTTACTTCCTGGGTGAACGTAGGGAGGTTGTATGTTTCCAGGAATTTGTCCATTTCCTCCTCATTATATAGTTTTGGGCATATAGGTTTGCTCATGGATTGGTAGAATCAACATCATTAAAATGTCCATACTACCTAAAGTGATCTACAGAATTAATGCAATCCCTATCAAAGTACCATCATCATTCTTTACAGATCTAGAAAAAATAATTCTACACTTTGTATGGAACCAGAGAAGACCTCCTATAGTCAAAGCAATCTTAAGCAAAAAGAACAAATTGGGAGGCATCAATCTGCCAGACTTCAAACATTACTACAAGGCTATAGTAACCAAAACAGCATGACACTGCAAAAGAATAGAGATATAGACCTTTGGGATAGGACAGAGATCCCAGCTATAAAACCATCCTGATATTGTCATCTGATCTTCAACAAAACAGACAAAAGTATACATTGTGGAAAAGAATCTCTATTCAATAAGTGGTGCTCATAAAACTGTATATCCATATGCAGAAGATTGAAACTGGATCCCCATCTCTCATCTCTCTCACAAAAATCAACTCACGGTGGATAATAGACTTAAACCTAAGCTGCAAAACCTTAAGAATTCTGAAAGAAAATGTTGGGAAGACTCTTTTAGACATCTTCCTAGGTAAAGAATTTATGAAGAAGACCCCCCAAAGCAATCACAGCAGAAACAAAAATAAACAAATGGGACTTTATCAAATTAAAAAGCTTCTGCACAGCCAAAGAAACTGTCCTTAGAGTGAATAGACAACCTACAGAATGGGAGAAAATATTTGCTTTCTACATATCTGATAAAGGGCTGATAACGAGAATCTACATAGAATCTACATAGAATCTAAGAAAATCAACAAGAAAAAGTCAAACAACCCCATCAATAAACAGACAAAGGACATGAACAGAAACTTTTCAAAACGAGAAAGACTAATGGCCAGCAAACATATAAAAAAGTGCTCAGCATCTCTAATTATTAGGGAAATGCAAATAAAAACTACAATGAGGTATCACCTAACTCCAATGAGAATGGCCTCTATCAAAAAGTCCCAAAATAACAAATGCTGGCATGGATGTGGAGGGACTAAAACACACTGCTGGTGGGACTGAAAATTAGTACAACCCCTGTGGAAAGTAATTTGGAGATAACCTCAAAGAGCTAAAAATAGAAATACCATTTGATCCAGCAATCCCACCACTAGGCATCTATCCAAAGGAAAAAAAGACATTCTATAATAAACATATCTGCACTTGAATGTTTATGGCAGCACAATTCACAATTGCAAAGATGTGGAAACCATCCAAGAGCCCATCAATACATGACTGGATTAATTAAATGTGGTATGTGTATACCATGGAATACTATTCAACTACAAAAAACAATGGTGATCTAGCACCTCTTCTATTATCCTGGATAGAGATCTAGCCAATCCTTCAAAGTGAGGTATCACAAGAATGGAAAAACATGCACCGTATGTACTCACCATCAAATTGGTACTAACTGATCAACACTAAGGTGCTCACATGGTAATAATATTCACTGGGTGCTGGTCAGGTGGGGTGGTGGGGGCTGGAGGTGGAGGGAGTGTAGTGGTAAATCCACAGCTAATGGAAATGGGGCACACTGTATGGGGGAAGGACATGCTTGTAGCCCTGGCTTGGGCCAGGCAAATGCATTTCATGTAACCAAACTGTCTGTAACCCCATAATATCCGAAAGGAAGGAAGGGAGGGAGGGAGGGAGGGAGGGAGGAAGGGAGAAATAAAGAAGTTAAAAAAAAAGAAAAGATAAACAAGGGCTAGAGTGGTGGCTCATACCAGTAATCCCAACACTTTGGGAGGCCCAGCGGAGGGAGGATCTCTTGATCCTTTGTCCAGGAACTCGAGACCAGCCTGGACAACAAAGCAAGACTCTGGTCTCCACAAAAATTTTTTTAATAAAATAGCCGGTGTGGTGGTGTGAGCCTATAGTCCTAGATGCTCAGGAGGCTGAGGCAAGAGAATTCCTTGAGCTCAGAAGTTTAAGGCTACATACAGTTAGCTGTGATCACACTGCTGTACTCCAGCCTGGGTGATAGAGTGAGACTCTGTCTCCTAAAAAAAAGGTTGGGAGAACAAAGCAACTTATTTTAGGCAATGGACATATCCTTTATTCTAAAACCTAACAAGGTTGGTACAAGAAAGGAAAATTATATGAAAATTTTAATTTTGAACCTCAATGTAAAAATTGTAAGGCAAATATCAGCAAATAAATATAAGCAACATATATTATACTAACGGTCAAATTATTAATAGATTTATCTCAGGAATGCAGTTACCCGATAGTATTGAAAAAAATCAGATTTTTCAATGTCAAAATAGGTTAACCATCATTCAGCTAATAATTATATACTCTGGAAAAAAATGCATAAAAACTATTTTACATCATAAAGAATGGCAAAACCAGGCAGAAATTGAGGGGATTAAATCTTTAAAGAAGGGAAATGCAGTGGGAGACATACAAGTTTCTATGGTCTATCAATCAGGGCTCTCGAGGAAAACAGAACCAGTAGGATGTATATATACTGATACATAATATATACATACATATTTGTATATAAATAACTATACATATATGTAGTTCTACAAGGACTTGGCTCACATGATTACAGGAGCTGACCAGTCTGAAATCTGCAGGGCAGACCAGCAGACAGAGCTCTCAGTCAGGATCTGATGCTATAGTCCTGAGGCAGGATCTCTTCTGCCTCAGGGAAACCTCAGTTTTGCTCTTAAGGCTTTTCTACTGATTAAATGAAATGAGGCCCACTCATATTACAGAGGTTAATCATCTTTACTTAAAGTCAGCTGACTGTAGAGGTGAACCACATCTACTGTGAACTGAAGAAATGACAAGGTTCATAAATTTGGAAAGGAGAGCTTTATTTTTCATAAAGTGTTGCAGCTTGTAGGAGGCTGGGAAACAGAGCCTCTGGCCAGAAGCCAGAAACATGTGTTTTGAAGGAGGGACAATGGGAAATTTAAGTTAAGAGGTGTGACCAAATACACATATTTAACAAGCTATAGGAGTCATGAATATTTATGAGAAGAGAAACATATGCATGTACAATCCAGCTTCATGCCCCTTTATGGGGTCCAAGTTCAAAAAATGGTGACCCTCTCATGTCAAAACGTGAGTCAGGGGACTCAAAACCCTTACTGTGCATACTCCATACACTGGTTAAAACCACTGGTTGGTGGTCTCTTATCAGGAAAGAATGCCGGTCAGCTGTAGCACCGAAACCACAGATAGGAAGGAATAGATCATGAGCTTCGTTTCTGTTTAGTCTTTGGCAACAACAACGAAAAACAAAACAAAACAAAAAAAAACAACTACAAACACTGTTGGTCATTAGCAAGGGAGGTGGTATAATGAGGCAGTTCTGACCTCCCATCCTATCATGCAGGCACTCAGTTTTAACGTTTATCTGGGGCCTCCTTGGCCAAGAAGGTCTCCATTGAGTCAATGGGGGAGCTTAGGATTTTATTTTAGTTCACACCAAAAAATACCTTCACTGCAAAACTACATTAGTACTTGATGGAATAACTGAATACTACAGCCTATTGAAGTTAACGAATAAAATTAACCATCACATATGGCTTTTCCTCCAAAGGCACTGAAGCCATGTGGTATGCAGCCTCTAGAACTCAAGCAGAAAATCACAGCCTTTTTGAGTCATCCCAGAAAAAAAATTCAAGGGTGCCAGAGAAACTAGAAATTAAAAAGGAAAGTACAAGAATGGAGAGAACCAAAACTGGATAAGTCCCAAAATCTGTATATAAACTCCTTTCAAATCCTTGGCCAACCCATGAGCTGCACATGCATGGAGGACGCTTCAAAGAGTCCAACAGAAAGCAAGAGCTAGAAGGCAAAAACTGAGAGGAGAATTCAGCTGCTGCCCCTGCAGTGAAGACAGAATTTGGAACCTGAATCACACTAAATTAGAAACACCACAAGCTTCCATTGAAATACCATAATTACCATATTTAGGAGTAAAGTCCACATCCCAGAAATAGGAATGTTCCCTTAGGACTAAACAGAATTGTTCAAACAAAGCCTAAAAGCAAGCCTCCAAAAATTTAAGATGATTATTTAGTAATTTAACTGTCTACTAGAGCAAAAATAACTATTTTTCAGATAAACATAAAAGAATTCAGAGTCTCTACAACATAACATTCACAGTATCCAAAAATAACAAAAAAAAAATTATTATACATGAAAAGGGAAATATGACCCAATGTTATAAGAAAAATAAGTAAATAGAAATAGATCCCAAGATGATCAAATATTGAAAGTAGATAGCAAGAACTGTAGAACTACTAATGTTCAATAAATTTTTGAAAAAGATGAACCTAATGAATGAATAGATAGGGAAGCGCATAAGAGTGATGGAAACTATAAAAAAGAACCAAATGAAAACTCTAGAACTAAAAAGTATAATATCTGGTAAAACAATAATAATAAAACACTGCATAGGTTTAACACTAGGCTGAAGATTGCAGAAGAAAGGATCAATTATCTTAAACACAGAAATATGAAAAATTTTGAATCTGAAGAACAGGAAAAAATATTTTGACGAAATGGCACAATTACCTGTGGAAAAAGATGGAGGGGTTTAACATATGTGTAATTGGAGACAATCCAAAAGAAGAGGTGATAAAGAAACAAAAACATATTTGAAAAATAATAGCCAAAAATATTTTATATATATATTTATTTATTTATTTACTTATTTTAAAAAGCATTAACTTACATATCCAAGAAGATCAAAGAAGTTCAAGAAGAATAAATACAAAGAAAACCAAAGCTGGGAGAGTCATTGCATTTGGCCATATAAACATGGAGAAGACTCTGCGTGGAAGGGGGGTACACCTCCTGCTGTTATTCTCAGGAATGTGAGCAGGGTGGGTAAAAACAGAGAAAGAGAAAGCAGGAGAGGAAAGGGCATTTAAAAATGTAGGCACGATAAAAATATGAACATGTATCATTTATTTAAAATAATATGTAGTGTATATTATCAAAAGAAATGCATGTAGGGATGGTCACCAAAATGTTAATGATGCATATTTCAGCATGACCTTTACTTTCTTCTTAATATTTTATGAACTAATGTAATTTATTATAATATAAAGTTCATATATTATTAATCCTATCAGGATTTTAAAAATCTTCTTTTTACACACAAAGAAAGCTTCAGTCAAGGACCTGAGCTGCGACCCACCCCAGTGGTGGCTCTGGGTGATGTTTCCCTCACCTCTTCATTGTGAAGCAGTACACAGACGCTTTGAGAACTCAGTCACCTTGCTGCTGTGGCAGATGACAAATCAGGTTTAAATGTGTCAGCTGAGACCTACAAGGCTCATCCTATTATTTTTACTAAACCATCACAAAGAGGAGATTATTCTATGTGATTCCAGTCAATTGCTCAAAAAGTATTTATTGAGTATTGTATACTGTTGTAGGCACTGGTCACAACACAGTGAGCAACGCAGGCAAGTATTCTTCAACCTTGAAGATCACTATCCCAGTGAGGGAAGACAGGAAATGAGCCCAAGAAATAAGTAAATTAATGAAAACATTAGAAGGTGATAAATGCTAAGAAGAAAATTTGTAGACGGGATCAAGATCAGGAGAAACAGAGATAGCAAGGAGTGCAGCTCTAAATAGGGTAAGTGAGGAAGAGATTTACGGCAAATTTTGGAAGGAGGACTAGGACTAGCACATGTAGCTATGCAGGGAAGAACATTCTAAGCCAATAAAAAAGTGGGCACAAAAACCTCAATGCAGGAACATGCCCGTCATGTTTCAGGGTCAGCGAGGAGGATACCAAAGAGATAATGAGGGGGAAGGAAGGACGGCAGGTGCTGCTATAAGGCTTTGACCTTCACTCTGAGTATTATGGAAAGTCATGAAGGGTTTTGAGTTGAGAAGTGAGATGACTGAACTTTGCAAATAGTTATTTTTTGATTTTCAGCTTCATTGAGGTATCACTGACAAATAAAAATTATATATATTCAGGGTGTACAGTGGGATGTTTTGATATATGTAAACATTGTGAAATGATTACCATAATCAAATTATGTAACATATGCATCACTTCACATAGTTACCATTTTTGTATGTGCTGAGAACTCTTAAGATCTACTCTTTTAGCAAATTTCAAGTATACAACACAACATTATTAACCACAGTCGCCATACTGCACATTAGGTCTCCAGGACTTACTCATCTTACAGATGCAAGGTTGTTGCCTCTGACCGGCATCTCCCCATTTTAACATAGTTGTATGCAGATCAATCTAGAGCACGTGAGGAGAGCAGACAGTAGATGCAGGTGGCAGAGCAAGGGAGGAAGCAGGAATACTAGTTGAGAGACCACCACAACCTTGGGGGGAAACGAGAGTGGCCTGGACCGAACTGGTAATAGCGCAAGTAGATAAATGCAGTTCAGATTTCAGATATGGCTTTAAGGTAAATGCAACAGCATTTTTCAAATATGAAATGAGTATGAGTGAAAAAATGAAGTAGGAGACTCTGACATTTGGAGGCTTAATAAATGGAAAACCAGTTTCCCTTTACTAGGTAAAGACTACAGAAGGAGAAGATTTAGAAAGAGGAATG
>CAUYSK010089212.1:0-19995 GCA_963575035.1 Avahi laniger
GGAAAACTGTTGATTGAAAGAGACTTTTTTTCCTCTCTTTTTTTGAGACAGAGTCTCACTCTATTACGCAGGCTAGAGTGCCGTGGCATCATCCTAGCTCACAGCAACCTCAAACCCCTGGGCTCAAGCGATCCTCCTGCCTCAGTCTCCCGAGTAGCTGGCGCTACAGGCACGTGCCACCATGCCTGGCTAATTTTTTCTATATATATTTTTAGTTGTCCAGATAATTTCTTTCTATTTTTAGTAGAGATGGGGTCTCACTCTTGCTCAGGCTGGTCTCAAATTCTTGAGCTCAAACAATCCACCTGCCTCAGCCTCCCAGAGTGCTAGGATTATAGGCGTGAGCCACCGTGCCTATCCCTGAAAGAGACTTAAGAGACACATTAACCAGTTGAATTTTAAACACTTTATTTGAATCCTTATGCAAGCCAACTAAAAATAAGTGAGATAATTAGGAAAATTTGAATATTCTTTTAGATATTTGATGATATTAAGGAATTACTGTTAATTTATCTATGTATGCTAATGGAATTTTATTAAGATTTTATTGTTTCAGAAACCAGGAAAGTTATTGAAGACATTTGGGGTCATGTTGCGAGGACTTAGTAGCCTAAAGAGGTTCCCACTAGCCAATCTGGGCATAAATAAGGATAATAACCAGAATGGATAAAAGCACATCGAGTATGTTTAAACCCACAAACAAACTGGAAAAACCTCCTTGCTCTCCTTTGGAGGACCCTGGAGAAATAATTCATTATTTTTGACAATTTGTAAATACAAGAAAAGGTTTGAGCATGTGCCTTACCTTTTCTATGTATCTATATTTCAGGGTAACCAAATAGTTTATAAGGAGAAGTTACTGTTTACGGAAGTACTACAACTGGTAAATGTAGAAGGCGTGCTGGAATCACAGTGTCTACATTTTGCAATCCCTAATGAAAATAACAGATCTAGGCAATGACTATCAATGGCTGCTAATAACTCAAAAGGAGAAGAAACTAGACATCATACGCCTCATAATGGAAATACGCAATACCACCTAAGAAGCACCTGAAACGATTGAGCTTCTAGATCTAACTATAGGAAGTACAAGAAACAGAGGAACATATTAAATATGACTATAAGGATGCAATGAGCAAAGTCCAGACTGAGAAACTCTACTGACAAATGACCTAGTTTTTTTCTCCCCAAATAAACTGAAGGAGAGGAGAGAGCGAGAGCGCGTGTGTGAGCAAGAGAAAGAGAGAATCTGTAGTTTACGAGAGTCTTACGAGATATTTCAACAGTTGAATTTTATGGACATCATTTGGATTTTATTCAAAATAATATTTTTAAAAATTTAACAATTAGGGAAATTTAAACACTGGATATTTCAAAATATTAATTATTTTTTTTTTAGAATTTAACATTATGACTTTATAAAAACAAAATAGTTCTAATCTTTTCGGAATTTACTCTGAAATACTTATGGACATAATGATATAATAATATGAACCTGGGATTTGTTTTACAATAACCCAGAGGTGAGTTAGGTATAAATGAACAAAAATTGACCGTAAGTTGATAATTGTTGAAACTAGATGATAGGTACATGAGATTTATTATTCTATTCTTTCTACTTTTGTATGTTTGAAATTCACATTGATAAAATGTTAACAAGCAAAAATAAAACTCAAAAAGCTAAGGCCCAGAGACACTAAGCAACTTACCCAATACCGTCTGTGTAGTGAAGGACAGTTCAAACCTGAACCTGGACTCTTCCAATCAAATACTCTTTCCATTATAACAAGCAGTTTTGCACGGAAGCCAAACTTCTGTGTATCAGATACCTGTTCAGCTCCACAAGCCAATGGGTGAACTGGGGAATACACTGCGGTGTGATCGGACACTCGTACAAGCAGCTCATCAGCAAGTAGCCAAGTGGCAAATTGAGATCGACTGGGAGTGCAGAGCAGCTGTTGACTTTTGAAGTATTGCCCAGAGCTCTTGGCTTTTCCCCACGTGGTTTTTAAGGGAGCCATTTCAAAAGCAGACCAGCTTTCAAAATGCCCAAACATAGTTGAAAGGCTGCTTAGTTTGCACCTAGACTTTTCTCGGTTGTGTCCTAAGAGTATTTTTGCTGACATCTATATAGTCAGATCAATGGGGGACGGGGTGTCTCATGAGGATAGCTAAGGTCACAGTGAGTGGGCACCAAAGATTAGAGGATAGAGGGTTGTTTCCACATTGATTAAGTTTGCTGCTTCACTAGACACTAAAACAAAGTCACCACTGCTGTAGGTCTGGCATTGTTGACAGACTTGGGCTGGTGAGAAGGTCTGTGGACAGATGAAGAACATATGAAAATCATACTGAAAATCAGAATTTTGTACAAGTGGCCACGGGACGCAACCGTACAAGGGCATACCAATCTTTAAAAGTGGCCAAATACCGAACCAATATTTGAACGAAGCTAACTAGGCAAACGTTCACTGCTCTTATATAGCATCCTTATTTCTGTGTTTTGTTACGATGTATTCAGAGGTGGAGGTCATTGGTGGGAGATAAAGGCAAGGTCAAACTGTAGGAAGTACAGGAAAATTTGTCTGTTGTCAGTCACAGATGCTCTCGCCTTTCCTTTATCAATATACAAGTCCTGTATTTTAGGCAGGTACTCCTAGTGGACATCCAGTGCTCTTTCCTGTCCAGAGTCCACTCCCGTTGTCTGTCTAACAGCACCCATACTTTCCTTGAAACACGATCACTCCCCCATCGTGTGTAGTCTTGGTGGAATTATTAATCAAATGGGCATCTGACCCGCTCTAGTAGAAGTTTGGATGTTGCAGTTATGAATTATCCTAATAGTGGCATCCTAAAGAGAAAGGCTTTTGGATCATGTTCCCTAGAGCTCTAAAACTTAGCCACTCCATATCCTGTCCTTTCAAAGACCAGACATTTGTCTTTAATTCTGTTACTTGTCCCTTATCATCTATAAGATTCTATTTTTTCCTTATGTCAAAATTGGTTTATGTTGCTGACAACAAAATCTAAATGTATGTCATTTAGATTCTGTCCACAAATGATAGCCAGCCACTAAAAGAGAATAAATCAAGGGTATTGAATATTTATTTAGTATGGGGCAGGCAGTACTTTGAGCCATACCATACCTAACTCAAGTTATTGGCATATACTAAGATCAAATCTTTTTTTTTTTTTTGAAACAGAGTCTCACTCTACTGCCCTGAGTAGAGCACGATGGCATCAGCCTAGCCTACAGCAACCTCAAACTCCTGGGCTGAAGCCATCCTCCTGCCTCAGCCTCCCGAGTAGCTGGGACTACAGGCATGTGCCACCATGCCCGGCTAATATTTTCCATATATTTTTAGTTGTCCAGCTAATTTCTTTCTATTTTTAGTAGAGACGGGGTCTCGCTCTTGCTCAGGCTGGTCTCAAACTCCTGAGCTCAACCGATCCACCCACTTCAGCCTCCCAGAGTGCTAGGATTACAGGCGTGAGCCACTGCGCGCGTCCTAAAATCAAATCTTTTATGCTTCTTGACTTGTTCTTGAAGAAAACTCAATTGAGGTACTGAAATTTTGGTGTGTTTTGGTTTTCCTTTTTCTCTTGAAAAAAATGATTAAAAAGTCATGGTATAAAAATAAGCCCACAATGCAACATACCAATATCACATTCATATTTTTATTCCTATGTCTTCTGAAGTATCAGATACAATAGGTAGCAACAGCATGAATCTGAAATAGAATAAACTTTCTTAAGTCAATGAAAATTTATGACGGTTAGAATTCATATACTGCCTCAATTCTTTTCATGTATATTTTCACAAAGTGGCTTAGTTAACAAAATTTATCCCAGAAAAGAAATTATTTATAGTCTAGATAAACAAAGTGTAGATGTAAGCGGTGAATACTTCTTTTGGTGAAATACCCACTTGACTGTAGGGTGAATCAAGACCATTTCTGGAAACCCTGAGAGAGGGAAGTGGGCTTCTTACGTCATACGACAACCTTTCTTACTTAGAGCTCATGCACAACCCCTGAAGATCGATGATCATCTTTAGGCTTCAGGTAGGAATGAGGTAGAACTCTGGAGCTTTTCCATTTCTTAGGTTCATTCCTGAAGGTCCATCCTGGCTCCCTGTTATGGACGGGATTGTGTCCCCACAAATTTATATGGTGCGGCTCTAACCTCCAAAATGAAATATTCAGGGACAGGACCTTTAAGGAGGTAATTAAGAGTAAATGAGATCATAAAGGTGGAACCTTAATCCAAGAGTACAGGTGTTTATATACAAAGGGGAAGAGGCCAGGCTTGAGGCCAGGAGTTCAAGACCAGCCTGGCCAACACAGTGAGACCTCATCTTTACAAAAAAATTTTAAAAATTAGGCAGGTGTGGTGGTACATGCCCACAGTCCTAGCTATTCAGGAGATGAAGTGGGAGGACCACTTGAGCCTGAGAGTCTTCAGCCTGGGTGACAGAGTGAGATCCTGTCTCTGAAAACAAAAAGAGAAAGAAACATTAAAGATCTCTTTCTTTCCTACAGAGCAAAGGACATAGCCAGAAAGCAGCTATCTTCAAGCCAGGAAGAGAAATCTCTCCAGAAACCAACTCTGAGGGCATATCAGTGCTGAACTTCTAACCTCCAGAACTATGAGAAAATAAATGTCTGTTGTTTGAGCCACGTAGTCTGTAGTATTTTGTTATGGCAGCCGTAGCAGACTAACACACTCCCTGTCTGTATTCTAACAATACATGGTATTTCCATGTAAAAAACTCCCTTAGACCCCAACAGCCCGTGATTGTTGGGTAAGGTCAGTGTAACATTTTTATCAATACGTTGAACTCATAATCTGAGCTCCCGCCTTTCTTTACTATGTGCCATTCCCTGCACCCTGTTCCTGTGCTCTGTGGCGGCTCTGTGACCTGAGTGACACCCTGGTGCTGTCCCAGCAGATCACCACTGCTGTGCTCAGGCTTCTAGAATGCTGGTGCTTACCTGCCCCTAAACCCGCAAGCTGTAGGAACTCTGCTCTCCGTGCTGGACCCTCAGAGTTCTTGACATTCTTTGCATACTCTTGGGCCTATGTTTACCCAGTCACCTTCCTCTTTTGATTTTCTTATCCTACAACCACACAGAGCCTTCTTTTGCCCAGCTTACGTCAGGGATCCCTGAAGGTTAGTTCGGGGTGTATCGCAGTGCAGCTTCACTCTGTGGTCACTGAGCTCCTTTCTTCAGATCTGCTTTGTATCTCCAGAATGAGATGTACCAGATGCAAATCTTTTTTCATTATGGTTTTTCTTCTAAGAAATGTCATTGTTTCTTCTGCAGTCTGACCTCCATTGCCCTCGCTTGCACCCAATCAGTGTGTCTGAACCCAGATTGTGAACAGGGTTCAAGATCTTTCCCTTGAGTTTGAGGAGACCCATGCACATCAAAGGATGTATGCTGTAGATGGAGTGTCCCACTAAAGCCATGTGTTGCAACCTAATCACCAATGTGACGGTCTTTGGAGGTGGAGCTTTTGGGAGGTGATTAACTCACGGGATTAGTATCCCAGGGAGCTCCCCCCACTTCTACCATGCTGAGTGAGGAGTCGGCAAGAAGACAGCCATATACGAGGACACAGGCCCTCACCAGACACTGGATCTGCCAAAATGCCTTGATCCTGGACTTTGCAGCCTCCCGAACTGTGAGAAATATTAAATGAATTTCTGTTGTTTATAAGCCACCCTGTCTATGGTATTCTGTTATAGCTGCCCATAGTAGTCTCCCTTATGCACAGGTGATATGTTCCAAGACTCCCCAGTGGATGCCTGAAACCGTGGATAGCAGTGAACCTTATGTATACATATATATACACATAGTTATATACGTAACCTCACATGTGCCTTGTGTGTGTGTGTGCGTGTATATAAACTTAAGCTTAAGGTTTTTTCCTATACATATGTATCCATAACAAAGTTTATAAATTAGGCATAATAAGAGATCAACAACTAATAATAAAATAGAACAATTGTAACAATGTACTGTAATAAAAGTTATATAAATGTGGTCTCCCTCTCTCAAAATGTCTTACTGTGCTGTACTCACCTATTTTCAGACCGTGGTTGACTGCAGGTAATTGAAACCACAGGAAGCAAAACCTCAGATATGGGGGGACCATTGCATGTCTGCTAATAGATAGGAGTGGAAGGGTCGCCTCAGTTTACAAGCCGTCGTGGCCAAGCCTCATCTCCAGCCAAGAGGTCCGTAGAATCCCTGTGAGAGTTTTACCAGTTGGGTTTTTTATGTTTCATGCTATTTTAGATCAGTTCCTAGGACAGAATCTCTGCTACAGAGGCGCATAATAAATTCGTGTGAATGGGGAAGACAGCACTGTGGCAGCTCAGAGAATGCCAGAGAGGCTCCGCTCTCCTCTCCTGCCTTTGTGTACTCCTGCCATCCCCGTCCGGCAGCGTCTGCCCCTCACACCCCCGAGCTGCTTGGGCCCTATGCTCGCTCCCGAACCTCCTTTCATTGCTGTGCCTTTGAAAATTGCTTCTCCTCTACTTGCCTCCAATATCAGCCGGGTATGTTAGCATGACCTCTTACTCTCACACCTGTTCTGGCTCTCTGTTTCTCAGAACATTCTACAGAGCTGCTGGTAAGAGTGACAGCCTGTCTCCCTGTACTCCTTGTTTTCCTTCATCTGACCAAATAACACAGAGGCGTAGAATCTCGGTCCGTCTTTAGTCTGTCCCCTCCCAGATCCAGGCCTGAACGGGGTGCTTCCACCCTGCCTGCTCGCGGGGAGCTGGCTGCTTTCCCAGAGGGGAAACCGCTGTGCTCAAACAGCACACCTCACACGGGGTTTTGTCTTGCTTTTGAAAGTTAAAAGCTAAAGGCGATGATTACTTAACAACTGTCATTCATTCCCTGACATTCTTCTCTTTTTAGAGAACAGATACATCACTGAAGAATTTTGACAGCTTAGGGAAGAAAAAAAATCTTTTTTCCTATCCTCTACATTCCTCTGGCTGTAAATTAGATCAATAAAAGATAGATTAAGATGAGAAAAACATACCCATTTATTTAATAAAAATTTCACACTGCACAGGAGCCTTCATAAGGAAATGAAGATCCAAAGGAATGGTTGAGCCTGTGCATTTTATACGAGGGTTGGTGAAGAGTAGAAAGTCATGGAAAAACACAATAGGACAAAGGTGTGAGCCCAGGTGGTAAAATGGGGGCACCTAGCAAGGCCTGTGCAGTGGGATTCGTCTAGGCGCCCCTCCATCTTTGGAGACAAGGACACCCCTTTCCTCTGGGCATAGGGAGGGCACCTCTCACCTGAGGGTCTTGTGCCCTGCTGCAAGGGACATGGGGGAGGTCAGAGAGTCCTTCCAGCACCTGCTGTTTCTCAGATTCCTTCAGTTTAGAATATTCAATATACCAAGATGCCATCTTTTGGGGCATTGTGTTCTAAATCTTGTCAAGAGATGAAACGGAGGTTACCTAAAGTGACTCTCTCAGTTTATGTTGGCTTTGTCTTTAGAATCAGATATGAAGATATCAATGGAGAAAGTGAATATTGTATCAGTAACTTTCAAAGAAGTTTCAACAACAAAAACTAGGGTGCCCCCTGAATAAACAGGAGATTCTTATTTGCCTAATTTTTTGCAGATTCCCTAAAGTGACAAATATGTGTTTTCCCCTCATCGCTTCATTATGGCTGTTACTATAGGAACTGATGCATTTGTTGTTAATTTGTTGATGTTAAATTAGCACTTATATGTCTTTTTCTTTGTATCTTTAACAGAAATAATTATAATGTGGATTTATGTCATTGTTATTTGAACTCTTTAAACTCCAGGAACATTTTGCCTTAAACTCTAGTCCTACTAGAGATCTTACTCTTAATATTATTCAGCTCTTGTTTTTCAACCACATAAGAAACCTTAGATAAATTAAATAAATTTGCATAGTTGAAAGAATACTCTCTAAGGTCAGTTATTCTAGATTTTTCCATATTAATATTTGTGTGACTTTTGAAAGTTTACTCTTCAGATGTATAGATTTATGGAAGACTCTCAGGATTCGTTCTGAGAGACCCGTCTCCTCAAGTTACCCACCTAACCGTTACCCCACACAATGTCCACAATAAGATGCCATATGAAACCAAGATTATATTTACTTTAGGTCTTCAAGACAAATTTATATTTTATGGCTGTGAAGAGAGTTAACTTTCACCCATCTTCTCTCCCATGCTAACCTGATCTCCCACCCAAATACCTATGCCTGGTTCTTAAGAGTAATTACTACAAGTGCTCAATTTTGGGGGAGGGAGAATTGATTTTCAGAGAGAGTGAACACACAAAAAATAATGGATTAATCACCACAGAGTAGTTCTCCTTAACTCTGCCCAGGTTAACAACAGATTTGTCTTTTCAAAAACATTAAATCTGGCACCTCAGGGGACAAAAAGTACCGTGTTAGTGTTGTTAAGATAATTAATTGGAAGGTCATTAGGCTGAGACAGCTTCAGGGCCATGGGTTCCTGTGTAAGCAAACCAAAACCGAATTCAATAATAAACAGCGAAATGAAACTTAAGCTTAAGCAATCAAAAACTGCCAACTAACCTCTAACTAGGAAGTTTCCACCAGATCTTACCCTAATAAGGCAGATGCTTAGCTGTAGCCAATTAAGTAATTTCTTTACTCTGCTCCTAAATTTAGCTTATGAAAGCCTGCTGCTCATGTGGCTAAAGCAGGGCTCTTTGAATCTCTTCTGGTTTTGAGTGCTGTCCTATTCATGAATCCATTAATGCTCAAATAAACTATGTCAAATTACTTTTGTCTAATGTTTTTTGGTTTTTTTTTTAAGTTTTAAAGAAAAAATATGTCCTGACACCTGTTAAAACAATAAGGCAGACTTTATTCAGGACTATTGCAGTTGGTGTAGGGACTGCTGTTATCCAATGGGGTTTTGCAGTAGGGGAGGGAGATTGGCCTCAACTCTGAATACAACAAAGAAAAGTGGGGATTTACAGCCGAGGAGCTGGGTGTGGGGCGTTGTAGATCTAAAATTACTGTTGGGGTAGAGTAATTCTTGCTAAATCGTCCTGATAGGATTCTTGCTGAAATCAGGCCATGGCGATTAGACATCATCTGGAAGATGATAGCAAATGAAGAATTTGGTCAGATATTGAGGGTTACCAAGGGAGGGAGATTCTGGCTGAACTGACTCAGTAAGATTCTTGCTAAAACTGGGCTCTAAAGGGCATGCCCAAGGACAGGGCTAAAGTGAAAATAGAGCTCAGAGGAGCCAATCTTGGTTAAAGAGAGAGTCTTTGTTATTAGTACATTTTAAAATACCAATCTGCCTATTACGTCACTGAAGAATATGGGGTCTTTCTCATAAACTGAAGCAATATAAAGAAACATAAGTGGCTTTTATTCTTTTTTGATGAGTTTCAGAATTTTTTCTCATTTTAATCCAATAAACACATATTACTCTCAGAACAGCAAATGTTAAGAAAAATATTTAAAAATAAAATATAAAAACAACAGCAGCAACCTCCGAAGAAATGCTTTGATTTTGTCCTCAATTCTATCTCCTAATCCATTTCTTGTTCCTTATAATTTTTGAACATTGATAGGAATAATTTTTGAAAGTTGACAGGATAGAAAAGTTGATAGGAATATAAGAGTCCTGCAAGATGAGTATTTTATTTTATTTTTTGAAAGAAACAAAACAGTATGGGATGGAGAGAGCGCTGAGTGTTCCCAGGGGACCGCCTCTCCTACTGATGTGCAGGACAGGTGAACCACGTGAATTAGGTGACGGTTCAGATCCCAGGCAAGACATTGAGGTGAGTCCCAGGTGTAGATGGCATCCAAAAAAGAACTCAGAGTGGCTAGAATGTTTGTTTAGCAAGCAGCAGGAATTATCTGATAAATTGGGTAAACAGCTTGTCATTTTTACAATGTAAATGTATCCGTAGTAAAGTGAAAAGCTGACATCCTCTTACAACACAGATTAAGTCAAATGATTATTTTTTTAAAATTCATTTACATAAGAAAGCAAACATTTTATTCCCAGTCTCCAATACTTACCAACTCACCATAGCCTCTTGGAACGTTTGTTGGGGCTGAGTGAGTGGAAAGCGAAGGATGGGAGGAGGAAGGGGGTGGGAGTCCGACACTCCCTCAGCTCTGCCTTCAGGCTTCTGACGAAGTATATACCACGCATGTGAAATTGGCCACACAATGAGGATTCACACAGAAGGAGGAGCTGCTTGCTTCTCTCTAGGCCACAGAAGCCTCTGTATCTCAAAATTATTACACCAAAATGATTTGCCCACAAGGACCTTACCCAAAAGGCATTTAGTTTTTAAATGGGCATACAAATAATTCAAAACAAAACAAGCCTCTTAACAACAACAACAAAAACCTTATTTAAAATCCCTGGAAGGCTTCTAGTGAGAGCCGTGTGTGACTGACGTGGTAAATTAGGCCTGCTGGAGAAAAATCAAGACAAAATATGGATTCATTGTTTTTTTGAAAGGCAGCCATCTTTCCCAGAGAATGTGTACACTACATTTATTAAGAAATTACATCTTCCCCCGTGCTTTCCATCTCTTTCACATGTTGGCAATGGCAAGCAGGTTGAACAGATGTGATGAAAGAATTAATACCAGTCCTGGGAACACGTAGACGAAATATTTCTTTTGAAATATCTACCTTTAAATTCTATTAGTTCAATCTGATACTGGAAGAGCCTGGATTAGGAAAGTGACTTACACAGTGCAGGTTGTTTATCCAGATGTAGAGCCCTTTCGTAACATGAAAACCGTGAAGATGACTTTAATATTTCTCCAATGAATGGGCATAGGGTTTAAAAACCTTGCTTTGGCTGAAGATAATTGCATTTGTTTTAGTGTTAATAAATTCACCTCGGTAAGAATTTTCTTTCTTTCTTTTTTTTCCTTCTAGGTTCATTCACAGCCGCTACACATTCATCTCTGTACAAAACCAACTCTCCCCTCTGAAAAAGCAGCATAACCAGTCAACGAACAAGTATATAGGATTAGCACATTATGAAGAATAAAGAGAAGCTTTCAGCTCTCTGTCATGGGTGATATTTATCACATTTTCCCCGACTGGCTCTAATAACAGTGCAGAGATAAAATAGGCTTGATGCATCTCTCCTGTACAGAGAATTTTACAACAGCAACTATGAGAAATCCAGGACATGAAACACACACTTCTTCCCTCTTGCAGTTTTTATGAGTCTTAAAAATGGGAGGTGTGTGTTGGGAGGTGGGGGGAGAGACTATTTCTACAGAAGTGGGCTTGAATTTTCTGTCTGTTATGCTAATGTATTCATAGAAAAAGCTGGTGCTGAGGGCGGTTCTCCAATTAAGACAAATGAGGCACATTGAATTTCTCCCCCAGGGCACAGCAGGGGTGCTGGCAAAATCTACTTTATTCTTTTCTGTCAGGACTGAACTGGAAACAAAAGCATGAAAATTCAACACATCCACTTACAGAATAATAAAAGCTGTTGTTTAAAGCGTGAAGAGTTTTGGCACCCTTCTGGGGCCTTATGCAAATCGCTCTTCCTCTCCTCGGCTGCACCATCGTTGCTGGTCTTGGAAATTAAAGATGGACTTTGTCGGTTAACAGCTGAAAAGAGAGGAGCAGCCTGAAACTCAATTGGATTTGTATTAAGCAAATAAATCAGGACTGACTGATATTGACTAAACTAAAATGCATTGTGAGCTGACAGTAATTCTCATGTGATTGACAAATATATGTAGTATGTTATTAACCTAAATGAAAGATAAGAATCTTGTTTTTTAAGAATTTTTTTTTATTAAACAATCCTTTCTCCCTCTAAATTTACACCAAACAATAAACAGACACTAGCAGTATGGTGCTATTTCCAATCCATGCTCAAGAACATGGGAAATCTATTTTCTGTTACATGGTAAAAGTTTAAGACAAAATTATTCTGCTGAAAGACATTCGTTTTCATCGATTTATTTGGTGCAATGCAATGTCTCAGCACATTATTTATTTGGCACACCAAACACACCATTTTTATTATGGCGAGTAACACAAAAGCGTAGACCTGTGCATGCCTCGTTATTTACTCGGAGCCCTGCAGAACAGGAGGCTTTTCTATGCTAGGGCACGTGAGAAGGAGCCTCAAATGAGGTTCAAAGTCATGAATCAAGATTTCAATCAAATCCCCCAAAGCTTTGAAGAAAGGGGAAAAAAAAACCTCTTAACAAATAGCTTAAATATGTTGGTGTGTGTGGTTAGATGAATGAAAGACTTTTCCTTGAGAAGAGTTTTGGGAGTTTCTTTTTAACTTATTTCCTTGTCTTTGCTATTTATGCTTTTAGAACTTACAGAGATTTAGGTCATTACATTTAACATACTGCTACATTAATAATTAAAGACTGACTTAATACTTTTGCTTTGGTTGTAACCACCTTCTATTTTCCTTCTGGCTGCCAGATGAAAGCCTCGTCGTTGTCTTTCCTTCTGTGTTTTCCTACCTGGCTCTACTTGCCAAATCCTGCTGGGTTTTGCTCTGCGTCTGTGCCAGAAATCGTCTCTTTCTTCCCTTCGAAACCTGCCCAAACCTCTGCCCCTGTGTGGGCAGCTTCCTGCTGCTGCTCTTGCTGGTACCTGCTCTTCAGTTTTCCTGTTCTCAAATCTTCTTGTTGGGGCTCGAGAAATGGCACCCCAAAGCAAGGCACTTCGGCTTGTTGAGTCCTTTGAACTAAAGGAGTTAGAAGTCCTCAGAAGCGGCTTCAGAAGCAAAGTCTCTGTCACCTTCTCCTCCCCTCCTGCTTTGCGCCTCTTTCTCTCCTCCAAAGTCATGGAATCCAGAACTCCTGTTCTCCAAGGCATGTCACAGAACCTGGACACCCTCCCGCAAAGCAAGCCGGAAAGCTTAGAGACTCTCTCCCGTCTCCCTTGAAGACCGTCTCTCCAGAGAGGCCCTGCTCCATATCCCGGAGGAAGGAATGCTGCAAGTTCCTGAAAGCTCAGCACTTGTTCTCAAGGCCACATCAGAAGAATGAGAACAAATGGTTTGAGGAGGAAGGAAAGAGACATTTTATTATTTTGCCAGCAAAAGAGGGGGATGGAGACTCCTGTCTGAAATGCCATCCTCCTTATAATAAGCAGAAACACGGAGCTTTTAAAGGATGGGTTCTCAGCTTCAGGCAGTTGCTGTTCAACTGCAGTTGATGATTCTGATCCATCATCCAGTCTCCACTGAAGACAACCCCCTGACCTCCACCCAGGACCTCCCGTTACCAGGTCTGGCTGAGCCACCTCCTTTAGCACAAATGGTAAAAGACCTACCCTGACCCTCCCAGCCACTGGCCTGAGGCAGGGATGCAGGTTTTAGTTCTCAAAAAGGAGCAGAAGATGTTTCAAAGGGACAGAAAATATTTTTGCCATTTTTTTAGGCCATTCCCTCTGTGACACACAGAGAGGCCGTGAAGAATCCCAGCAGGGCTCACTGGGTTCCACCCCCATTAGCTCTCTGCATTAAGGCCCACTCTCCACTGAATCTGAGCATGAAAGTAGATAGTTTTCCCCAGGCCTCTGGGTTTTCGTTTCTAAAGACTCTTGCATCACCTAAAACTTTGATTAAATAAATTTGTTAGGTTTTTCTCTCGTTAACCTGTCTTTTGTTATAGGAGTGTCAGCCATAGCCCTTACAATAGGTGAAGTAAGAGAATCACACCTTTTTGCCCCCAGCCCCTCTGTTGAGCACAGCAAAGATTCTTGGCCAAAACAATGTCTCTTGCCAGCCAATCCCAATTATTCCTTCTCATTACAATCAATAATATTCTTCATGGACACTGAGAGCAAAGTAGGAAGTTTCATCACAGAATGAGATTTCATGAATTGCCATCATGGTTTGCACACAATTTCTTTCATCTCCAGATTAAATTCTCTATGTTTAGCTTTTCCAAAAGTTACCATCTTAGACTTATCAACTGCTGCTCTCATTTCTCTCTTCTTCCCCTGCAAAGCTGACCACCCCATGGACTTCATTTCATCTCTCCATTTTTTGTCAAGTTTTGCTCTTTCTAATCATCTTCTTTAAAATGAATCTGTGAAATCAGTTTTTTAAACTTCAGTATCCATCCCAGTGTTCATATATAATCTGCTAGTGACAATCTCTACCACTTATTGTGGATTTAGAGTAACTTTGTTCTATAACATCAATATGGTTCAGGACATACTACCCCAAAATATGTCACCTTGGCATACTGAGTATTTTAAGCTGAAGCAATCTGAGAGATGACCTGTGCAGGAAGGACTTTCTGACCTTCTCTGAAGCAGGTCATAAAATCCTCATGTGAAAGGTGCCCTTCTAATACCAGGAGGAAAGGAGCAGCCTTTGTCCAAAGACACAGGGGTACTGAGGGGGAATCCAAACGTCCATGCCTTGCTGTTTCTCCTAGGTTATTTCATGTAGCTATACCCTTTTGTTCTATCATATTTCTCCCTTACTCTCCACGCTTCATCAAACCTAGCAGAAAAACACCCAGTTTTAACCACTTCTTTAGGTCTTCATTTCCTGAAGGCTCCTGTGTGATGTAAAACATATTAAATAAATTTGTACAGTTTTCTCTTGTTAGTCTGTCTTTTGTTACAGGGACCCAAGCCAATGAACCTAAGATGGGTAGAGGAAAAAGATGTTTTTCCTCCTCTACAATATTTAATTAATGCTTTTTTGGGTTTCAGACATTTAGTTAGCATTTTATACTGTGGGATGATTGTTATAAGTGAGATTCAATATAATTTCTTGAGGGATTTTGTTGATACCTATTCAAGTATTCATTTTGCTTGTTTCTTTTAAGAGCAGTAATATCATACACCTCTTGACATTCACCAGGAGCCCACTCTATGGACTTTCACAAATGCCAAGATTTTTCTTTTTTTATTTAAAAAAATCATGGTAAAACATCTAGAACATAAATTTTACCATTTTAATCATTTTAAGAGTACAATTCAGTAGCATTAAGTGCATTCACAATGTTGTAGGACAAGGATAAGAACACACTACCCCAAAATGTGGTACTTTGGCACATTGAGTATTTTACACTGAAGGAATTGGAGGAATGGCAGATGCAGGAAGGACTCTCCGACCTCCCCCTTTGTCCCCTGGAGCAGGTCATGAGACTCTTGTGTGAAGTGCTCTCCCTATCGACAGAGGAGGGGCATCCTTATCTCTGAAGACTGAGGGGGGACAAGAGGAATCTCAGTGAACAGACCCTGCTAACTCCCTCAGTTTACTGCCCTGGGCTCGCAACTTTGTCCTGCCACATTTTCCCATGGATTTCTACTGTTCATAGAGTCTAGTATAGAAATGCACAGGCTTAACTTTTTTTTCAGGTCTTCATTTCCTTATGAAGGCTCCTGTGTCCCATAAAGCTTATATTAAATAAATTTCTATTTTTTCTTTTTAATCTGTCTTTTATTAGTCTCATTTACAGGACCCCAGGTTGGAGAATCTAGGAGGGTAGAGAAAAAATATCTTTTTTTTCTCTTCTACATTGCAATAAAGAAACTCAGGAAATTTCACTTTAAAATATGATTCCTTGGTCTAAAGAGCATTTTGAATTAAAGGGCCTTGAAGATCAATGGATTTTGGAAGGGACTTTCCCTCTATCTGCATAAATCAGACAGACCCATCAAAAAGAATAATTGACTTTCCTTCCCCTCTGTGTTATCTCACTATATTGCAGAAAGATCAAGAATGCAACTGACCTAGCCCCAAATCATTTTATTTTTTTATTTTTATTTTTATTTATTTATTTTTTTTGAGACAGGGTTATGCTCTGTCACCCTGGCTAGAGTACAGTGGCATCATAATAGCTTTCTGCAACCTCAAACTCTTGGGCTCAAGTGATCCTCCTGCCTCAGCCTCCTGAGCAGCTAGATCGACAGGCATATGCTACCACACCTGGCTAATTTTTCTATTTTTAGAAGAGACAGGGTCTGGCTCTTGCTCAGGCTGGTCTCAAACTCCTGAGCTCAAGCAATCCTCCTGTCTCAGGCTCCCAGAGTGCTAGGATTACAGGTGTGAGCCACCATTTGAAATATAATACCTGTCTCTCAGGTTAATTTAATTTGTAAAGAGGATCATTTACAAGTCAATCTGTTTCCCCATCTATTCATCCTCCCTAGCAACCATTTATTGACCTTAAACAGAATTACCTATATTCCGCATCTCTCACTCCTCTCTAAAAGGAGGGTATAAAAACGTGTGGCCCCCACTGGAATATTGGGTAATCACTCTGTGATTCTCCCTGTATGCATGGTAAATAAACTCTTTCTCTTATTAATCTGCCTTAATTGTGATTTTAATCTTTCATCAAACTTTTGGGGAAAAGGGGAGGTTTTACCTTACCCCACAGTGAACTTCACTGCTATTTATTTCCAGAGCTTTTCTTTAATCCCAGATTACAACTCCACCCTTTAAACTGTGCCTTTCCATTCTTCTCTTCCCCCATCCTCTGGTAATCACTCTTCTGTCTCTATGAATTTGACTATTCTAGTTACATAAGTGGAATCACACAATGCTGTTTTTTGTGACTGGCTCATTTCACTTAGCAAAATCGTAGTGTTTTCAAGTCTCATCCTTGTTTTTAGCATGTATCAGAATTTCATTCCTTTGTAAGACTGAATAATATTCCATTATACGTCTATATTGCATTTTGTGTATCCATTCATCTGCTGATGGACATTTGAGTTGTTTCCACCTTCTGGCTACTGTGAATACTGCTGCTATGACATTGATTTTCCAGTATCTGTTTACGTCTTTGCTCTCAATTCTTTTGGGTGCTGAATATCCTCAAGATTTGATACACAAATGCAGCATACGATTTTTCTCATAAAATTTTTATTTTCCTTTTTAGACCCTTTGATTTCTTCCTCTCTGTCATAACTCTTACAGTTCATTTCCTCTTTGGGGACATTTTCTGCCAAGAAATACAGCTTTATGTCTACTCACGGGCAAAAGTGTCAAAACAAGCAAGAGGGTGCTGTGACCCCTCCCCCTACTCTGTAAATGCTCAGCTACTCTGGAAAGAGGAAAGTTGCCAAATCCTAGAACTGTGATCAGTTGCCCAATTTAAACCAAATTGTATCTTGGAGGATATAAATTTTATACCTCAAATTCATACTCAAAGTATTTTTCTGCTTCTTATACTACTAGGGAAGGGAGAGAAGGCAACACAGGAAGCTAGATTGGAGAGGGGAAGATTGACACCTGGGTAATCAGGAGGCTTTGTTTCCTAAAGCCCATTAAACAGTGCCCCCATAAACCTGTAGTGCAAATCTTCTTTCCAGATTTAGTGTTGGAGAGAGATTCTGCAATCACTTGAAGAAAAATACTTCTTGTTTTTCTTCATTTGTTCTGTTGACTTCACTATATTTTAAAATATAAGTGTGTGGTAGAGAGCATACTGAATTCTAAATTACTAGATTACATGTCTACTTGCTGTGGAAAAGGATTTCAATCTACCAGTAAAAGAGCTTAATTTGCCTCTATAGCAGGTGGTCCTGACCCCTAAGACAGGTAAAATGAGATGAGAGAGATGGACATAGAGATAGAAAGAGAGATGGAGATAGAGTTGTGATTCCTTGAAAGGCCAATACTACTCACATTTCCTTTGCTTGTCTTGCAGGTATGGAGATGGGAAGGAGATGGTGACGGAGGGTTTGCAGGGCACTCACAGGGAGTCAAGGTGGAGTCTCACCAAGCACTGGCAAAGGAAGGAATCCCACATGGTTGCCAGGCCTGGTCCAAGCCAGTATGGACAATCCTTAAAATACCCTCAGGTAAAAGTGTCCTTGGAGCAGTTGTCCTTTGGGCTGGTCTGCTCAGAGCTTTTCTTCAGTTGATTAGGTATAGCCCTGATTTGAGATATTAATAGCCAAGAGCTTGGCCTAAAGGTCAAGGTCAAGGAGCTATGTCTTCTGCCCAGGTGGGAGTTCTGTCTCTCTCCACACACCTCATGGGGCAGCTCTCCTAGCTCCTCGGTGTCCTGAGGCCCCTGAAATGACAGATTGTTCTTTCTTAGTTCTCAGCGTCATATTTCTTCAGTTCATTTCCCAAGATATACTATAAATATAAACATTTTAAAGAGTTAATGCTCTCTCTATGCATCTTAAGGGATTCGCAGAGGTGTGTTTATATCCTTACTTGATATATATATCAACTTCACTCTATCTGTCATCTAACTATTTATCATCTGTATCTACTTTTCTATAGAGAGAGCTAGAATACACTTGGGACCAGCCCCGTCAGTGGTCAGTTAGTTAAAAATGTGGCCAAGGAAGGAAAACACAAAAAATGACACATATGTATGCTTAACATCCATCTAGCAATCTTTTTATGAAGAGATAAGGGTTTTTCCATCTGTTGGGAAATTCTGTATGGTTTACTTTGCATATACTTATAATATGTGGTCTATAATTTCCAATTTTTATTTCTTTCAAGTGAAGTGAGAGTTTTTAGATAATTGAGAAGCAACGTGCAACTAGAATCATTCCAGATAACTGACTCTCAAATGTGGGCATCTGAATCATTTGGAGGGCAGATCTGAGGTGGGGCCTGAGATTTGCATTTCTCACACCTTTTCAGGTGATCCTGATGCTGCAAGCCCAGAGATCACTCTTTGAGAACCCCTGTGGTAGATTTTGTTGTATTTTATGGAAAGGAAGTATGTCATGTTTCATAAGGAGAAGAAAGAATGTTGATTAGTGGAAGAGTTGGGTAATAGAAAGCAGGTTGAGAACGAATATAACTATATCCCTATTTTAAACACTTGGTATACAGCGATCCATATTTCACTCTTTAAATCTGACATAAGATGCTGATAATGTGCTATCAACAGTTGAGTTTACAAGCCGTTAAGAGCAGATCCTTCTGGGAAATGAAAATGTGCTTTCAAACCCTTCCCCTTCACATCTGAGGAAGTTAACTTCTCAGTGCTTCTTTACTTACCTTTAAATTGGCATGAACACAATTACATGACAGGGCTCTCCAGAAGACAACAGGAGATAAGATATAACAGTTGTTCTCAAATGTTTTCACTACTGTCTTTCATGATGGGTAGGGGAAGAATTGGGTGGAACCTGAAAGAACACATTGAGAACAACTTTGTTGAGGTCTCTTCTTTCATGTCTTAAAAATGAATACACAGGAGCCAAAAATGATGAATACATATTTTGCCATTTTTGGCCATTAAAGGTCCATTTCTTTCACATAAAAAATATTTTAGAAACATTGAGGAAGGAAATAGCAGAGGACGTCAACAGGTGGAAAACCATACCATGCTCGTGGGTCGGCAGAATCAACATCGTTAAGATGTCTATACTACCCAAAGTGATCTACAGATTCAATGCAATCCCTGTTAAAATACCAACATAATTCTTCACAGATATAGAAAAATTAATTTTATGCTTTGTATGGAATGAGAGAAGATCCCGCATAGCAAAAACAATTCTAGGCAATAAAAATAAAATAGGAGATATCAACTTACCAGACTTCAAACTTTATTATAAGGCTGTAGTAATCAAAACAGCTTGGTAATGGCACAAAAATAGAGCCATTGACCAGTGGAACAGAACTGAGAAGCCAGATATAAAACCATCCTCATATAGCCACCTAATCTTTGACAAAGCAGATGAAAACATACACTGGGGAAAAGAATCCTTATTCAATAAATGGTGCTGGGAAAACTGGATAGCCACATGTAGAAGATTGTGGGATCCGCTCCTTTCACCTCTCACAAAAATCAGCTCACGCTGGGTAACAGATTTAAACCTAAGGAGTGAAACTATTAGAATTCTAGAGGAAGATGTTGGAAATACTCTTCTAGACATTGGCCTAGGCAAAGAATTTATGAAGAAGACCTCAAAGGCAATCATAGCAACAACCAAAATAAATAAATGGGACCTGATCAAA
>CAUYSK010089214.1:0-14555 GCA_963575035.1 Avahi laniger
TATGCTTCATATGGAGCCAGAGAAGACCCCATATAGCTAAAGCAAACTTAAGCAAAAACAAACAAACAAACAAACAAACAAAAACAAATTGGGAGACATCAATTTACCAGAATTCAAGCAACACAACAAGATTATAGTAACCAAAACGGCATGGTACTGACACAATGCAACAGGACTGAGAACCCAGATATAAAACCATCCTCATATTATCATCTGATCCTTGACAAAGCAGACCAAAACATATACTGGGGAAAAGAATCCCTATTCAATAAATGATGCTGGGAAAATTGAATAGCCACATATAGAAGACTGAAACAGGATCCGTACCTGTCACCTGTCACAAAAATCAACTCACAATGGATAATAGACTTAAACCTAAGGCATAAAACCATAAGAATTCTAGAAGCAAACATTGGAAAAACTCTTATAGACATCAGCCTAGGCAAAGAATTTATGAAGAAAACCCCAAAGCAACCAGAGCATCAACAAAAATAAATAAAAGGGACCTGTTCAAATTAAAAAGCTTCTGTCTAGCCAAAGAAACTATCACTAGAGCAAACAGACAACCTACAGAATGGGAGAAAATTTTTGCATGCTATACATCTGATAAAGGGCTGATAACTAGAATCTATATGGAACTCGGGAAAATCAGCAAGAGAACAATCAAACAACCCCATTAAAAAGTTGGCAAAGGACATGAACAGAAACTTTTCAAAAGATATAGAATAATGGACAAGAAACATATGAAAAAAATATTCAACATCTCTAATCATCAGAGAAATGCAAATCAAAACCACAGTATCACTTAACTCCTGTCAGATTGGCTTTTATCAAAAAGTCCCAAAACAACAAATGTTGGTAGGCATGCAAAGAGATAGGAACACTCCTACACTGCTGGTGGGACTGTAAACTAGTACAACCTCTATGGAAAGTAATATGGAGTTACTTCAAAGAACTAAAAGAACTACCATTTGATCCAGCAATCCACTACTGGGCATCTACCCAAAGGAAAAAAAGACATCTACGATAAAGACATCTGCACTAGAATGTTTATAGCAGCAGGATTCACAATTGCAAAGATATGGAAACAACCCAAATGCCCTTCAATCCATGAGTGAATTTATAAAATGTGATATATGTATACCATGGAGTTCTACTCAGTCACAAAAGCAATGGTGAACTAACATCTCTTATATTATCCTGGATGGAGCCCATTCCACTAAGTGAAGTATCACAAAAATGGAAAAACAAGCACCACATATACTCACCATCAGATTGGTACTAATTGATCAACAATTATGTGCACATATGGAAGTAACATTCACTGGGTGTGGGGCAGAGGGCAGCGGGGAGGAGGGATGGATATATTCACACCTGATAAGTGCTGTGTGCACTGTCTGGGGGATGAGCACACTTGTAGCTCTGACTCAGGCTGTGGAAAGGCAATATATGTAACTTAATGTTTGTACCCCCAGAATATTCTGAAATTAAAATTAAATAAAGTACATGCACATAGTTAAAAATAAACCTCCAATTCTAAAGAAAGGAATAAAATAAAACAAAATGTAAAAGCAAAAAAAGAAAAAAAAGCCCCAAAGAAGATGGCCGAGGCCTTTTTGGAGAAGTTGCAGAATATTTGGTGAAGAGTTAATTTTATCCAAGGCCCACTGGGAATTCCAAATTCATCTAGCAGGAGGCCAAGCTTCTGACCCTAACAGTAGGCAGGTTCTTTAGGTTCTTTTTCCCACTTGTGGCCTTTATGGTAATCACATGGTTGGTGCTTCTTGAGATATATATATCTTATAATATCTTATGTATATACACATATATCTCTTGATATATAAATCTATCTATGTATCTGTCTATGTATCTTTCTGAGTAGAGCTGTCATGACTGTGGGAAAAAAAATGCAACCCCAATTTAAGACCTAGGGAATCACTGAAGTGTGAACTTCACCTGGCCTCTGTGCAAAGAATGGATTCAAGGAAGAGAGATGGGTGGTGATCTATCAGAAGGTTATGCTAGACATGCAGAGGTAGTGAAAGCCTGAACTAATGTCAGTATTTGCAATGCAAAACAAACAAACAAATAAATAAATAAAGAAGGAGATCCAATATTAAAGACCTTGCAGAGGAAATATATGACTTGGCATCATTATTAAATTTAATGATCTTATGGGGAAAAATACAACCGTCTCAAACATAGATATGGTCCTATCCATGTTTTACTTAAATAGTTATTGTCGCCTTAAACACAATCAAAATTCATTTGCATTTCCTGCAAAAGTCTTCATCCCATGCCTATCTTTTTGGCCTTGTCTCCATTCCCTCTGTGTTCTGAATATAGCAGGATATTTTATGATTTCTGGAACTTGCCAAGCTGTCTCTGACTCTGCTTTTAGTTTTTCCACTTAGAATTCGTTTTCCTCCTTGTGTGCCCGGCAAACTCTTCCTGTGCTTGAAGGCCCACCTCCAACGTGCCCTTCTATTCATAGTCAGGTTTACCGCATCTTTATTTGTCTCACATTGTACCCGTGCCTCCTCTCTCAAGTTTTCTGTTGCTTTGCAGTTATTTTATTAAAGTTTAGTGTCTCTCTCCCCAGCCAGACCCTGAGAAGCTCAGAGACCTTAGTGACTAGCACAAAGTAGGCACTCAATTATTGTTCAATTGCACTGAAATAGGAATAAAAGATAACTGAGAATTGAAACCGGCAGACAGAAGATCAAAGTCCATGATGAATCCAGTCGCTGATTCTTTCATGCCCTTCGTTGGAATAGCCCTCTCTGAGAGGTCTGTCCTTAATCTCCCTCTGTGTTTTATTCTTAAGTGCCACGCAAGATAACCCGGGAACCACAGGCTTGTCTGAGTTCAAAACCCACATTTGTAACCACCAAACTCCACCACCGTATCTCTAGCTGCCACCACTTTATTTGAACTTGGTTGGAACTGACCTGTTCTGAGCCCACTTCCCAACCTATCAGCTGTGCACATGGAGGGGTGAATGCTTGTGATTAAAATGAGGTTACATTGTGGTTCATTCCTCTTCTACTTTCTCCCCTGAGATCTTGCATTACAAAAGCCATTTTGTTTAACTTGACAGTAGCCCTCACTCATAAAAATGACATTGCACATCTAAAGCACTGTCCCACTTGGATGGGGTACTGGGCTGGGCTTGTAACACTGAGAAGAGGAAAAATCCACAAAATAAATCAACTTAAGATTATAGTTCATTTAGGAGACATTTTTACAGAGAGTGATTTATGGAAAGTTTTACAGAGTTAGGAAGCAGCAATTAGGAGTTTTTTTTGAGTGGGGCGGGCATAAGTTAATGAACAAAAATACCTCATCTATTAATACTTAGCACCCTGAATTTGGTGATGGGATAGAGGTCTTTGCTTTTACTGCTTTTTTTTTGTTGTTGTTGTTCTCATGTCAGATATAGCTAAAAAGAAATTTGAGCCTCTTGATGCAAAGTTGAGAGTCATTCACACTGCAGCAGCTTCTTTGAGCAGGAACCAGCTACTAAGCTCTAGCCTAAGTGCTAGTGAGAGGGGGCCTCCAAACATGAATAAAATATGATTTCTACTTTGGTTAAACTTACAGGCTGTGGGGGGAGCAGTTCTTCCCCTGAATCCTGAATCTTAAACAACAAATAATCATGAGCGCATGCACGCAGCTCTGATAAAACCAATATTTATTCTGTAACTTCAGTCCTTACCATATGCTAAAATTTTAAAGAGGAAGACACATTGTAGGGTGTGGTTAAAGGCATTAGAAACAGGACTTAATATTTGTGAGGACTCTCACCAGAGAAGAAGTGAATGTTAACTTGGAATGTCACAGAATATTCCATTCTTTTTGTTTCTTTGTTTTACTTTGTTTTTTGAGCAAGATTCTCTTACTAGCGTCCCATAGAGGTAGACTTACGGAGCAGGTAAAAGGATGACTGTGAATTTGGGGGTGGCAGTGTTATATATGCAATGCTCCAAAAGAGCTTTTATTCACTTGCTTTATGCTTACGGATATGGACATCCATCAGTTTTCAATCAGTCAACTTGCAAATCTCTGCCAAATGGGCCAGAGTTCACAGAACACTCTGACGTAGCGGTACCAGGCAGGCCGGATTCTGCCCACTGTGGGCAAAGGTGCCTGGCATCTCAGGAACCAGAGCAGAAAATGGCAGTGTGTATTCTGGGAAAGGCTGTAGCCTGCTTTGCATTCAGAAAATGAAGCTTTGCACTCGAGGGAAAAAAGATGCAAAGGAAACAAAACAGAATGAAATGGAAGCAAAATGTTGGCAAAACTCAAATTGCATTGGATTTATACTTATTGGATTTTTGAAGTAAGCTGACAAGAAAAATTACCTTCATTGCAAATCACTGAAGGGCTTTTCTATAGAATAAACACACTCACAGAGAAGAGCTAATTCAAAGGAAGCTTCAATATGTTAATATAATAATTAAGGAGCAAGGCAAAACAGGTGGCCCATTCCAAGGAGCACAGCCTGCCTCAGGTGGTGTGTAAGGTACAAGGCTGAAGGCAAAGTGACTTTAACCACCTGAGATTGTCTATAATCATCTTCAAATAGGATGTAGGTGAGTAGTGCCCTCACTGGAAGGTATTTACTCATGCAAATAAGGGGAAGAACCAAATTCTCTGCCTATTGTGGGCAGTCTTCAGGAATTGAATTATTGGAATCAGGCTGAACACTTGGAAACTTAAAAGCTTCTAATTGGAGTCTACATTTTCCCATGATCTTGGTGGTCTTTTTCTTTCTCTGAGTGTCTCATTGTCTCATCCTTTTATTTGAAACTTCCTCTGGCCAAATTATTTTTGTTTGGAAAACTCGTGCACTCCATTTGGCTTATTAGTTATGTATATGTATTTGAAGTGGTTTTGCTAAAGTAGCTAATCAGCCTGGGACCTGGGTAGCTTCATTTACCATGAAGCAGATTAGAACAGCACTTCTCAAACTTTACTGTGCACTGCAGTCGTCTGGGAGCTTGTTAGTACGCAGACTCTGATTCAGTAGGTCTGGGATGGAGCCTGAGATCTTGCATTTCTGAAAAGCTCCCAGGAGATTACAACATAAGCAGCAAAGTCTGTTAGGTCTTTTAAATATCAGGGAGCCATGTGATGATAGGAAAATAAAGGCTACAAGATAGGAACAGAGAGGAGGTGAAAAGACCAATGTTTTTAAGCAGTTGACTTTATTTTCTGGTTGTTGATAATGAGTTTGACAAGGAAGAAATGACAGAACATGAGCCATGAACTTGCTGGGGGTGTATAGATAAGCAGATTAGTCTTATTTCAGGTCTGGGTGATATGGTTGGAGATAAGAGAATTCTGTTCTGATTGAAATGTTATAAGAAAATCTCAGATCAGTGGTGTATTATTGCTCTGAGGCTTTGTTGGTAGTTAGAGGTACATGTTGACTAGAACTAGGTGGACAGAAGGTGAAGACTCTGGTTTTACGTAAATGGGCAAGATGGTTTTTGTGCATGGTTAGTGTCTATAGACACTTGACGCTTTCCTCATGTGTTTTGGCATTCTATTATACCCATGGATTTCTTTGAACTCTAAAAGTGATGTGAACATGAGTTCTAAAAATCCGTAGTAAATGAAGCTGGTGAGAAAAATAAGACAAATGCTATTTTCCTGAACCCCCTGTAAATGGAAACAAATGGTGTTTTCATTTGTCTGTTTGTTTTGTCCTGTTTTTGTTTTTCGAAGCGAGAAATGTCTGGGTGGGGAAGTGCTCATAAGTATCCTGAGCGTTCAGTGTGAAACATACTGAATCTGCAGCTTCTCATCTGCTGCAACGCTTAATTCTCAACATTTATTTAGCACTGATGATGATCTGGTCAACATGAAATCCAAGGAGAAGTGATTCTTTCCTGAGATGCTTTTAAAATTTTATTGGCTTTTATTTTCAGGTTGACTCCAACCTTAATTGTATTTCCTTAAAGCGGGAACAACTACCTGAGAAACTGAAGAGAAGTACAATCTCTGATACTTTCTAATGGCCTCTCAGAAATATTTCTTGATGCTGGTATCTGCTCTTCATCCTCTTTGCATCTGCTTGTGCTTATTGTTCCTCATGTGGGTTTTTGTCTTGAAAGTTACATGGAGCTCCAGGAAGTGTCATTCCCACTGTAGTCCATGAGAATGGCTTTCCCATGGAGTTGTGCAGTGTACAACCTGTACAGCCTTACACAAGGGTGCTTTCCCTCACAGTAACCTTTATCCCTCTATCCCTCTAGGAGTGACCCTTGCACAACTTCCCCAAAGTTGTTATTACAAAGCTGAAAATATCAGTGCTTAATTAGCTCTCTGTTTTCCCCAGGCCAAATGCCTTAACGTGGCAGGCCATTCCAGCTCAAACTATCTGTGCAGGTTCATCTTCTGTCACCCTACGCAAGTCTGGGGTATGGCTTTTCTCACCTGGCTTGCACTTATTCATACATGTGAGGTGAGTAGTGCCCTCACTGGAAGGTATTTACTCATGCAAATAAGGGGAAGAACCAAATTCTCTGCCTGTTGTGGGCAGTCTTCAGGAATTGAATTACTGGAATCAGGCTGAACATTTGGAAACTTAAATGCTTCTAATTGGAGTCTACATGACTTGCCACATACTAGACATTCACTATTATTGATTATTTTGATGATAATAATAATGTTAAAATTTACTGAAGATAAGTTCTTAATACCAAGTATTTTCATGCATGATCTTCTTTAACCCTCATCCAGCCCCAGAAGCAGATGTACCACGAAGCAAATGAAGTTTAAGTTTCAGGACTATTCACTAACCAGGGCTCCTTCCAATGCTCTATTTTTAAATTTCTCATTAAAATAATATAATTCTCTTTTCATTCTAAATGAGCATTCTTTTTCCTACCTAACATTATATTAATAATTTTGTATATACCTACATTTTTTTCTCAAAGAATTGTATAAGCCACAGGCCCCACGAAACTAGATCTGCCTTGACTGGCCCTATAAGATAGCTGCTGTAAAACAACCCTGTAATACCAAAAGTGTGTCCAGAAAATTTAATCATAGAAAATGCAGGATTTTGCTGTTGCAAAATTAATGAAAATGATGCTTCTTAGTTGGTTTGTTCTGCCACAAAAAGCATAAAACTTAAGATACTGAGATGTGTATTATGAACAAGTAACAATATACTGACCTGAGAAAGTCCCAGATGACCACAAGCGATCACTTACGCAACCCCAGTCCTGTCTGGCCCACCTGCATTTGAGAATGGAGACTGGATGAAAACTGACAGTTAATCACCAGTAGTGTGAGCAAATGTGAATGTTCGTTTTACTAGGGTTTTACTTAGTATGTGTGCTTATTTAATATATGAGAACTAAGGATCAGAGAAGTTAACTAACTTGTCAAAAATAACATAGCGAATAATTGAGATGGAATCCAAATCGAAGTCTATCTCTATACGTTTGCTGATTGATTTTACTGTCTAACACACAAGTGAATAGACAGCATAATTATTGACTTCCTTCCAATCCCCTTTACTGCTTCCCACTGGCATCTTCTTATCCCAAGTCTCTCCTCATGGCCTCAGGGAGGAGTGAGGTCTATTGCATCACAGATGGAAAGGTTGAGACCTTTCCTATCTCTTTTATTACTCCCATAATCCTGTTTCAGACTGCCATTCACACTTTAGAACCGGGCTCGCTTATTTGTTTAATTATTGTAAGTTGAATTTCCAAAACTTCTTGAAAAATTAGACTTCGAGGTATACACACCTATCTGGTCTTAAGCCCTCCCTAAGCCCTCCCCACTCTGACTCTTGCCACAATTCTTTTGCTTTCCATTGTATCATTTGGCAGTAGTCAGCTCCTTTGGCCCTCTCTGTTTCCGTCTTCCACTGTGCACACTGACTTTGCTTTGCAGACTCTCTCCAAGTCAAGTTTCTTTGACCTGGGTTCTGAAAACTGGCCTCAGAACCTCTTCTTATCCAAACATCCCCTCTCTAGATTTCTCACGGGCATCCCTGACCAAGTAGGAGCTGGCAGAATTTATCTTTGACAAGACCTGTGAGACAAATTAGGCACATGTCATAATATAGTAGGATTTTACCAGGGAAGAAAGCATCCCTTTTATGAGTGGTATCTCTTGCCTGATCCATAAATTAAGAAAGAGCTACCAATGAAAGAAAATATTTCTAGTTAACATTGTCTTGGAAAATCTAATAGGTATATTAGCACAGAGGCATTTTTTCAGATAAACATTAATTGATCCGAATTTTGAAAAGTTTGATCTTTTGATGGAAATCTTCCTCAAATATGTTACATTTTTTCTCTCTTTTTTGATGGGATACACTGAAGAAAGTCTTCTAACAATTTCTTAATGACTCAGGATTACCGCAGTGAACATCAGTTATCTTATTTGGCACAAACATAGGGATGGGCTCACTATAGGGCCTCTCTATGTTAATGCAGAAGAAAATATTTGCTATTCATATTTATTGTAGTAATGTTCACACTTAGTGAAGTGATTGAAGTCCCCATATTAAATTACCCCAGATGCTATGCAATCAGTTGTTATCACTGTCCTGTCTCATTTCTCAGTCTTTTCCTTCACTGTAAAGCTATCAGCTATTGCTTCTTGCTTTAGTTATTGATCTTCCATTTAAAACAGAAGTTCTCAACAGAAGTGATTTTGCCCCCAAGGGAACACTTTGCAATTGTGACATTTTTAATTGTCACAATTTGGGGTGGAAGAGACGTTACTGGCATCTAGTGGGTAGAGGTCAGGGATGCTGCTAAACCTCTTACAATGCACAAGACAGACTTCCGCAACAAAGAATTATTTGGGTCAAAATGACAATACTGCCAAGATTGAGAAATGCTATTCTAGGATTGTGGAAAAGTAAATAAACTCCAAGGAGCTTTGTTTAATGCTGTTAAAAAAAAAGTGTATACTGTTCCATGGTCATTGGTAAGAGTAAGTGCCTGTTTCATTTACTTCTTAAGAATAAAAATGTTCTCCTAGATTGAGGTCCTTTGACATCCAGCTAAGTGAGGCATTACTAATTTGCTTTTACGTTAATGCATTCAACACCTGTATGCATGTACAACTTTCCTTTAAAGAATATTAGTTTGCATTTTTTCTCTTCTTTAGTTACTTGGCTCAGATGTTATTGCTACATTAAAAATATATATCGTTCTAGTATAAACAGTGTTGCATGTAGTATGTTTCTAAGGGGTTTTCAAATTTCTATTCAAAACCACTTTTAATGCTGACAGAAATCTAATTGTTTAAGTCCTAAAACATTTTTCTCCTTGATTGGATAGTATTAGGAAAATTGTGGCCAACTGAGCAATTCTCTCTTACTTTTTTTTGACCACGTTCTTTGGGGAAACATGATTTTGATCTACAACAATATATCATGTCTATCATGATGTAGCTATTTTTAAGGGAGATTCTGTTGAAAGTTAATTGATTGTAATGTCATTATTCTTCACCCCTCTGTCAGGTCTGGCCTCTTGGTGGACTGTTGTTCTGGTTCTTTGGCTCCTTGCTTGGAAAACGAACAAGCAGGACGGGTGAGACAGGATGCAATTCCACATAAACAGCTTTTATTGTACGTAAGAAGGGAGCTATACAAAGTGACAGTACGTTCCAGAGAGGAATGTCAGTCTCCATGGTCAGTCTCCATGAGTGGAGAAAGACACTGAGGACTGCCAGGTGGCTTCCTCTTATTGGCCTGGTTGGGGGAGAGCTTACGGGAGGTGCGGGATGTTACCGGATGATTGATATACATGATTGGCAGGTGTTGTTATAAAAAAGCTGCAGCTCCACAGGTGTATATGCCTCAAAACCTCAAGTTCCTGCTCTTTGCAGTTGTCGGCTGCGTTTCCCTGCAGTCCCTCCTCCTACGCCCTTCTCCTCCACCCCTAGGAACCACCTTTCTGGCCTATATCTGCCACCTGCAGATTTGACCCCTACCTAATACTTCTCGTAGGTTTTCCAGTAGTTAAAAATCACTGACTCCAAAGAGAATCTTGAGGCCTAAGGTTTAGGTCTGCCTGAACTCTTTGTAGACTTTGTAGTGCACAAGATCTGACCTTCTTACCTAATGGTGCTCAATGCAGAAAATCATTTTTTTCAGTTATAGAAAAGGACAAATCTCATTTTCTAAACTCTGATCTAAACTCAGTGAAAGTTTATTCTGCTTTACTAGATTGGGAAGAACATTTATTTCATGTGAAAGATTTTACATAGAGATGTAAATCATTTTTCTATAATAAATAGCTTACATCTTACTATATATATTGATATATAGCAATGCATAATATAGGGAAATACTTTTTTTTTACAATGTATATTTGGCTAATTTGACTTAATTCTCATGCATTTTTAACAAGTATGTACATTTATTTAGTGCATAAAAAGTGTAACAATTAATATTGAAGTGTAAATGAGTATGCATGTTCTACCACTGTTTTATTCAAATATGATGTGTCAGAATCAATTTGATATGAAAAGCAGAGTGATAGATGAGAGAGATAGATATAAGGTATGTACAGTATGGAATTCTGTCAATCTCCCAGCAGCATTTCAAAAGAAAAAAGTATATGACTTTTCATTATAGAAGTGTCTTTCTGATATTGATGCAAATGAAGTTGATCAGATAATATTAATGGGGGTAATACACACTTTCAGAGAGGAAATTTGACCTATAAAACTGTGACTTTTGTGCATATATTCATGTCATTTTTCTTGTTTGTATGAAAATTAAATAAATTCTGAACGTAAAAATGATTCAATAAAGCATCAAATAATTGTTTAGCATTCTTGCTGGTTTCTTAAAATTTAATGTTTCACAATCATATTTTCTAGTTTTTATTTTCCTTTGGAAAGGTGCTACTTAATTTCATGTGCTCTTAAGATTTTTCAAGGCTGCCTCAGAGATTTTACATACTGTTTGATGTCATTTTTAAAATGAAAATTTTTCATGTGTCTATTGTTGTGACATTTATAATTTTAAAAGAAGAAAAAAATTATTTTTGTGTTTTTTGAGGTCTCAGAAATCATGTTGTTGAATATAATAATTTCACTGTTGAGTCCCCTAAGAACTGAGCAAAAGTAGGTAAAAAGAAGATTTTTCAGTGTGGTCTCTCCTCTGCTTAACATATCAAGTTGCAATTGCATGTTAATAAAGTATTTTTAACCTAGAAATTACAAAGGTTTTACCTGAAAAGAAAGCTGTCATTTTTGTCTACTGAAAGAATTTCTAAAGGTGAACTTTTAGGGAAAAATTAGAGAACGATGGAAATAATTGATGACTCTTTTATTCAATTTTACAGAAATACATGAAATACAAGAAATACATGGATACTGTTTCACAAAAAAGCTCTTCCTCAGAAAACTGCACTTATTATAGCTGAAAAAATTATTGTCATATGAAAGCATTAATATATAAAGCATTAATATATGTAAAGTTTTCCTGTAGTCAGAAGAACAAATCTATTTTGAATTATTTTTCTTAACGTTCTTCCCATTTTTATATAAATTTTTAAAAAATCATAAACAAAGCAATCTTTCCTGGAACAAAGCTCAAACAGAACTAGTTAAACAAAGCTTATTTTGTGAATTAGATTTCTTTCTACAGTGTCAAAATACAAAGTGCTGATATTTTAATGTGATTCTCAACCCCTTTGTTAATCACTTGGCTTTTCTACCCTTTTCCTGTTACATGTCTCTTTAACCACAATTTTTACCAATTTTTACACAGAAATAAGCAGTCGTGTTCACTAACTCTTCACTGTCACCAAGGAAGATATACCCAAGTTGAACATTGCTA
The DNA here is from genome assembly GCA_963575035.1 of Avahi laniger. NCBI lineage: Eukaryota > Metazoa > Chordata > Mammalia > Primates > Indriidae > Avahi > Avahi laniger. The sequence continues at coordinate 11,834 of CAUYSK010089214.1, forward strand.
GAAAGTATTGATATTAAATGAAAATACTGTGTTTTCTAGAACTGAGTCCTTTCCTGTATTCATTCATGTGATTTAAAACTTTCTCCTTTTTTTGTTACACTTGGATTTCATATCACATAGACAGGGGGAAAGAGCCAATCTCTATAAATTGTTCCTCTCAATACTCTGAGGCTCAGATTCTCTGTGATAAGTTCTGAGCATGTGTTTTCATGCAGGACTTATCAAAAGTTTAAGATTCAGCTTAACGAGTACGAATTTAGATGCCCTTATTCACTGTAGCTGCAAACTCCACTGTGCAAAGTGAGTGCATTGCACATCTAGAAAAATCTGCTCTGAGCTTCCCTAAGACGATGCTGAAATGCTGCATTACAAATTCCGAAATGAATTAATGAAGAGCAACACTAGAGATGAAATGTATACGTGTGTGTATCACAGCTAACATGGCAACTGGAATACAAAGCCTTTTTCTCTCACATTTTGCCAGCCATAGCATAAGCTTCCCACAGAGGACGGGGATTAACAGCCTGTCTCCTTTGGGGTGGGGGGAGTTTGAGTCGAATAAAATGTAGAATCTGCAAATGGAGCTCTGAAATGATGTAGTAAACGTTACATATGTAGTCTATTATGGTAACTGGGAACATGTGTGTCATAATGTTGGGCAAACCGATTCTAAAAGTGGGAGAGAAGAGAACAAAAACTGACCCCCAAGTTTTGCTCAAGTCGCGTGATCCAAACAAGGCACAGTGCTAGGGAAGATTTGATAGAGTACCATTTTCTTCCTATCCACCAAGCTCATCCTACCCTTTTCTACCCCCTACACTTTCCCTTATTTTTCAGATATGTTTTTTATTTTTCAATTTGAATGACTAATTTTCCCTATCATGCTAGAGCGCCAGTATGTCTTTTAGTACTAGGCTTTTCTGAACCCACGGATATCTTTAAATATCATGAACTTGAAATATTTCCCAAGAAAAATATAAAGGAAATGCTCCAACACAAAGACCTGAAAGAACACAGGAGAGTGGCAGACAGCAAGGCTGTTAGACCTAAGGAGACATTGACCATCCGTTGGCACTTTGATCACTGACATCACTGGTTAAAACCTCTGACGCTGTTTGTGGTCAAGTGTCCGTCCGCCCATCTGGAATGAGAAAGGGATTATACTAAGGGAAGGGAAACAAGCACGAATGTGGAAATGATAGCTCAATCCCAATCTAAGGAATCAATAAACGTAGAGTAGGAAATAAGTGATGGAAAATTAGAGCTCATAAAGAAATTAGACTGAGTGTCAAGAGAAAGAAGGAAGCAAACATTTTAAAACGTCAGGTGGAGAAAACATGGCAGATTGTACACATTCTGGGTACAGATGCACTAATGTAATGAAGTAAATTTGGAACTTGTCCAGATTCATTGACTCTTTTGGGGTCACATATTACTTTTGCTTTTCCTCTTATTGATTTGATGACTTTTATTTGTTTAGCCTTTTATCGTTTTCAATTTATTATTCAGCCTAGGATGTGAACATGTCTTGCTACAATGAACTTTTAAAAATGTGTCATTTAGCTGCTTATTGGAGCTGTTGCAAAATGCTGTGTTTGAACCTCAGTTTGTGGGCATTCCATCCCTATTCATTTCCTGGGTATTCTAGAACACCAGCTCATTGGCAGAGATGTTTTCTAGTTGAGAGGGGTGGGGTGGGGAGAATACAATGGGCAGTCAATAGATGTATGAAAAATTAGGTGAAAGGTGAGCACGTGGTACTCTGGGATTGTTCACCCTATCAAATGTGCCTCAAAAAGGTAGAAAAGAATAGATAAATCATCATTCTTCCTCCTTTCCTCTTACCCTGCTACCCCAATAGCTCTAACAGACATGGAAATCTGCAGGATAAATGCCAGGTAATACTTGCCAAGGGAAAAAAAAATAGAATTTCTAACTTTAAATCCAACTGGTTACTATGCCTTGCCAATCGTTTCTCTGAAATATCTTTACAGCATTCTTTATCTCTGTCGTTCTAGCTAAGTGCAGCTTCATTAACTTCCTACTTGCCATTTCCACAAGCTCTTTCTGATATGGTATTGCTTGTTCTTCCCTTCTTTAGCCTCTTCTCATTTTAATTCATGTCACGGACATTTGCCAAGTTAATATGCCCATGAAACCTTCTCTATGATATGCAATGTCATACCTCTTCTTAAAAGTTCCAAAAAAATCTGCCATGTAAACCAAATATCCTTAAGTGGATACTCTCAATGCCCTGCTGTGATTTGGCTTTATTTGAAAACTTATCTCCTAATGCTTACTTTTAGGCTCCCTTACTCGAGCCAAATGGGCCCACTATTGTCCAAACTCAGTTCATAGTGTCCCCTGCGCTGCCTTTGCTCTCACTGTTCCTAGGCCTACCGAGCCTGCCTTCCCCACTGTAACACATGCCGTGGGGCCATGCTGTTCCAAGACCCAAGACAGTATATTCCACGAAGTTTTCCCCAGTCCTTCCACTTAAGTAAGCAGTCCTGAAGTTTTTATATTTGTACATATTCTGTGGCACATCAATTTCTATCTTATAGTATAGTTCTTATATACACTTATTGTGGAGCGCTGCAGTCGACGCCATTAGAAGATGGCGCTGAGCACCAAACAACTTTGAGGTAAACATCAGTTGAGCGCATGCGCCAGCAGAGGAACGCCTTTCTTGGGGAGGACCCTAAGGGCATGTCCAATCACA
>CAUYSK010089220.1:0-41597 GCA_963575035.1 Avahi laniger
TTAATTTCTTTCTATTTTTTGGTAGAGGTGGGGTCTCACTCTTGCTCAGGCTGGTCTCGAACTCCTGAGCTCAGAATGATCCGCCCACCTCGGCCTCCCAGAGAGCTAGGATTACAGGCGTGAGCCACCGCGCCCGGCCACGTTTCTAAGGTAGTCAGTCAAACCAACACCCTGGCACACATAAGTGGATAATATGCTCCCTCATTATAAATGAATAGTGAGGTCTTTCTCTGTCAACAGCTGTGGTCATTTGTCCATCTCCAAGAGTGTCTTCTCCCTTCTCCTTGTAATGTCATCAGTCTCCTTCATTCACTTATTCATTAGTAATGTCTACCACAGTACCTTAGTTTGGGATCTCCCAAAAGCAGAGACTAGGACAAAGAACTTAGAGCAAGTGTTTTATTTGCCAGATGATACCAAGAAGCAGAGGTAAGGAAGAGGCAAAAGTGAGACAGAGTGAAGAGAAAATCTAGTAAAGGGTATGTTAATGAGCTAATTATCACAGAGGGGAAAGAGGCCTCAACCCCTCTAGGGATTTTCTTAGCACTAATATAAAAACACTCCTCAGAGTTGAGGGTTGCCTCCTTGGGCATAAATTCCCCCTTGCTTATTTGCAAGGCTGACCCCTGAAGCAGCTGAAAGCTACTTGATAAGGGTTGCTGGCCTGGTACATGGAGCTGCCCAGCTCTACTGTGCTAAATCAAGTGGGCTGAGGACATGTGGGGCAAGCAGCACAAGCATCTGCTACACATGGACATGGGAGGGGCTGGTGAGCAGGAGTGCCTTGTCTTTGCCATGCCATGGCTAGGAAGTTTGGTAGGGCAGTGCCTGAGTCAACTCTGCATCCTGAGAATCCAGGACAGTGCCTGCACAGAGGTAAGCACCCAGAGATTGTTCGTGAGTGAAAGAATGGATGGATGGTTTGATGGATGGGAATATGGATGTAGAGATGGACTTTCTCCTTTGTAAGAATAATTTCTATTTACAAGTGGGGGGTGGTAAGTATAGGTTGGGGGAGGTTGGATGCAGATGGAGTTTGATGTACAGGGTAATCAATATGGGGCAGGGGCAGGAAGGCAAGAAGTCCTCAGAAGAAATGAATCTAGAATTGGGTCAAGTGAGCTGGGTCACAGGGGCCATAGATGCGAAGTTGGCCTGACCTGGCACTCCAGGTTGGAATTGACATCCAAATGGGAGCCAGAAGAGCAGATGAACTGAAATAGTGAAGGAAAATAGTCTCAGAGTGGGATTAGAAAGAAGGGGCCCAGGAGGGCCAGGAGCCTGAAGCTGAGACTCAGAAGACCTCAGATTTAGATTTCAGGCCTTTGCAAAACCTTACCCTCTCTTACTGTCAACTCTGATGGTGTGTGTAAGCTGAATTTCCTTTTAAGAATGAGTGCCTTTGACCAGGAAAAAGGAAATAAAAACAAAGTGTTTGAGATTTTATATATATTTTGTTTTTAGGCATCTTTATTTTTTATTACATTAAAATCCTGAAGACCAATTTCTACAAGTAATGTTCCCTTTTTACTAATTATAAATATAACACTGTTTATTTGGAAAATTTTAAAATTTAAGAAATAGGAAAAAGCATAAAGAAAATAACTTATCATCACCAAGAGTTATACTTTATTTTAATATTTTAACAAAATTGAAATGATTTTATATTTATAGTTTTAGATATTTTTCTTCACTGAGGTCCCCAGTTGGATATCATGTAATGTATAGTTTTCATGTACATTTCTCCATGCCATTGAATATTCTTTGAAAGCATTAATTTTTACTGATTATATAATAGTCTATCATACAGGCAAAACCATATTTATGTACCATTTCCCTCTTGTTGGACATTTAGGACATTTCTCATTTTCTTTGCTATTATAAATCATGCTGGTATGAACAGAACTGTGCAAAATACTTTATATGCAGTATTTCCTTTAAACTTCCTTGCAAATCCATGAGGTGAGTACTATATGTATTCTCCTTTTACAGATTGGAAAACTGAGGGTCAGAGGGGAGTTAAATAATTCGTCAAAGTCACTGTCTTAGTTTGGGTTCCTTGAATGAGGACCTAAATGCAAAGGGCTTAAGAAGGGATCTCAGAAAAACACTGGTAGGGAAATGGGAACATGAGACAAAGAAAGGAGGGCAGCCAATGAAATGGTCATTATCAAGCAGGTTACCATTGTTGATAACCAGAGCTTAATCCTGCCGGGGACTCTGGAAGCCAGTGTTGAACTCCTGTCTCAGAATTATCCCACATGAGGGATGAGGGAGCTGGATATTTTTCACCAACTCCAATCTGCCTTGGTTGGGACCGCTCCCAAGGCATGTTAATTTCTTGGCACTTCTGATTGCTGTGGGAAGAGGCAGGTCGGTGGTGGAGAGCAGTGAGAGGGCACAGCAGGCTCTGGTGGCCACATAAATGCAGGCGCTGGCAGTCGAAGTCGGGCAGCATTACCTACAGCGGTGAGGGCAAGGTGGGCACTCAGAGAGGCCACCACAGTCACACAGCTAAGAGCTGTCTGAGCTGGGATTTGAATGCAGATGTGCCTAACTCCAGAGCCCATGCCCTTAATAATCTGGCTTTGCAAAGAAATGAAACCTCCCTGTGGCCTTGGGTGGGTCACCTCATCTCTTAGAGCTCCAGGAGCTGATGGGGATAATGCTATCTGCCACATTTGACTCAAAGCACTGTCATGAGACAAGGGAATGGGTGTGTCAGCGCTTTGATTATCAGCCAGCCATCGTCTGTTCAGTATTATTTAATATTACTGACTGTTCCCATCAGGTGGATAGGAATCACATCAAGCTGACGTTCAGCGTTTTCCCAATGATAGCTAATTAGAAGAAATTAATAGAAGATGGGCTAGCTCCCTGAGTTTGTGAGATGAGAAGTTTCCTAGATTAATTATATAGAATGCAATATACACACGGCTCATTGAAATACAAGATAAGTCCTTGATGAACTTTGGAGCATTCCACTTTTCTGGCAAAAGGGAGACAAAAACACGATTGCTCATTTCCATGCACGGACAGTCTCCAGGTCTGGATTCTCCCAGGAGGGGGTTTAATTGCTCAAGAAGCTTCACATTCAAGGGCTCCTCGACGCTAAGCTCCTGATGAGCTGCATTAAAGTAAAAATGACAAAGATGCCAGTTGACACATTTATTAAATATGCGGGTCCTGAAGGAGCCAATGTGGGCTGCTCATGCCAACGCTGTTCCAGACAGGAAGTGAGCCCTGCTGCAGCCAAGACCAGCTGGAGATTTGAACCCTGGTCTATCTAACTGCAAAGTCCTTGTTTCTCTATGAGACCACCTATGTTCTCTTACATCAGAGATGTTTTAAAATTTTACCAACCACTGGAAAACAAATGTGAATTACTTGCACAGAACCATTCCCTTCCGGCAACTACCTGGAGCAAGATTTCTATGCACTGTCCCCACCCTGCTCCACACCTCTGTAAGTATGTATCTAGATTTTGCTTTGTACTTACTAGCAACCAACCACATTGCTAGTTAGGAAAGAGGGAGGATTCAAATTCACTTCAGACTGGCTTCAAAGCCCAAGCTCTTTGACACCACGGCACTGTCTCCAACTGTATAGATGTTCCAAGCCTCAACATGCAGCTTTAAAACCCTTGAATGCGCCAATGACTACGGACTCTCATCTCTAGCCTAATGCCATCACAGAAATTCAGATTCATATAGTTAATTGGTTACGAGCCATCTCAGACTTAAACAGAATTCTTGATTTCCACATATTTTTTTATCATTGCCCCAAATTTCCTCCTCTTTCTGTCTTTCCTATCATGTAAAAGGCACTACTGTCTAGCTGCTCAGGCCAAAAATGTTGTCATCATTCCTGATACTTCCTCTTTGATCTTTCATAATGAATACATTAATAGACCTACAAAATAAACCACCCACCACTTTCTATCTCCATTATAGCCCCTTTAGAGCAAGCTACCAATATCTCCAGCCCATGTGTAAGTGCAAAACCTGCAACTGCAAAAAAACAAACACAAACAAACAACATCCTGCAGAACCTTCCTAGGGATCACCCCTATTTTCACCTCTACTTCCCTGCAATCCATTCTCCACACACAGCCAAAGTACGCTTTTTCAAAAATGTAAGTCACATCATCATTTCCCTGCTGAGACCCTTTCCTTTGTTTCCCATCACACTTAGAGCAAAATGGGTCAATTAAAGCCCGCATATCTTAGCTTGACACCCATAACCGTACATGATATAGCCCTTAACCACTTCTCAAACCTCCTTTCTCACCACACTCTCCCTTGCCCTCTACACTCCAGTCCCACTGGCCTTCTTCCAGTTTCTCAAACACACCACATTCATTCCAGATTTAGGTCATTATGCCAGCTGTTCCCTCCCTGCTTGCTGCACACACGTAACCTCCTTGGACGGCCCTTCCATAAACACCCAGCACCGACTGACTCTGGCTGCCTGGCCCACTCCAGCATGCATGTATCTCGCAAAGTCATTCAGACTTCTTGACACTCACTGCTCTTCAGGTCCAATTACTATGATACCACAAATATAGTGGACAGTGTGATGTTCTATGGACTGTCGAAACAATCGAGTCCCTCCAGACTATACTGTAACAGGAGAGTGAGAGAGTTAATATAACTGCAGGGCAACCCTGCATATGTACTGCTGTCCAAAGTGAGTGTACTTGCTTTTGATTCTTTTCTATGACAGGGATTAAAAGAATACACTTACCAGATCAATATCCCAAATGCCAGAGGCTGTTTTGATGTGTTCTCGTAAATGTAACACCTCCTGTATAACCACAACTAGGCTGTCATTTGGTTACATTTACAGCAATCCGCCATCTTCCGCCATAATCATCAGGTGTAAGAATGGTGAATTAAATGAAAATAGGATAGGTACTACTGCCCCTACATCTTCTAAGTCTAATATCTACCATTCTACTATAATGAGTATTGCTTTTAATTTATTCTCTTGCTAGGGTAGGGTACAATTTTGGGACCATGCATTCTCCCTTTCCTACCATTATGACTCTTGTTCACAGATCATGAAATGAATCTGAGATTTCTACCAGCTACTAAGTAGATCCATCTCAATCACACACTTGGGTCCCAGGGAAATGACCACATTGGATCTACTGTAAAGTGACCGTGGACCAGGACTCAACTTATTCCTGGCTTCCCTAGGTCTCCACTCTAATAAAGGAACCACATTGGCATTTGAGGCTTCCTGGAAAAATCTCAGTTTAGATTCTAAATTCAGCCCTTAAAAGGACTGGATACTCCCCACTCCATGGCATTTAGTACTCTGGAAAATTAACCTAGATCTCTTTAGAGAAACATCAGGGAAATGCTACTCTACTGCATATACTGTGGTATTATAGGGTCCTTGCTGAAGGACATCTGGCTTCACTTTTCATCCATGAGTTCTGGATTTGAGAACTGGCTCGAGTCTGGAATCTGGGCAAGGGACTGTGATTTCTCCTTTGACAGCTGACATCAGCTTCTGCTTACCTGCTCTCAGTCTTTTTTACTTAAGTCAAGAAAAACCCTCATTGTCTGCCCATCCTCCTCGTGACTTTCACTAGTACATTTGTTCTTCTTTTTTTTTAGAGATAGGATCTCACAGTGGTCCAATCATAGCTTACTGTAACCTTGAATTCCTGGGCTCAAGTGATCTTCCTCCCTCAGCCTCCTCACCATGCCTGGCTAATATTTATTTGTTTATTAGAGATGGGGTCTTCTATCTTGCCCAGGCTGGTCTTGAACTCCTGGCCTCAAGTGATCCTCCCACCTTGGCCTCTCAGAGTGCTGGGATTCAGGTGTGAGCCACCACATCTAGCCCCCACTAGCATGTTTCTTACTGCATTGGTGAAGGCTGTCTTCAGGCCCTTCATAGGTAACACAATCAGCTGATGGTTTCTCCAGTCTTCTATAGTAAATCTAGTCTAGCATTGACCACTTCCTTGTACTCTTTCACCCCCTTTTAACACTTTGCCAAGGCGGTTCTAGCATATTTCCTCATTTACTGCAGGCCACTGTGTGTATGTATTTCAAGATTCAAGAAGTCATATTAGGACTGGTTACAGATGTCTTTCAGGATGCCGAATCCTAATTAGCAGGTTAATGTTCCCTATATTGACAAAATCTCTTACCTAGTCTTACATTCAACTACCACCGCCCCCCGCCCCAACAGCACTATTCCCTCAGGATGCATTCCCGGGTATGTACTTCTAGTTTGTGGCGATGCATAGTGACCACATGACTAATCCTTTTATCCCCAAAAGCTAGTCCTTTGAAAAGAATCAGTAAAATCAGTAAACCTCTGATTAGACTCATTAGAAAAAGAAAAGGTGAGAAGACACAAATTACTAACATTAGGAATGAAAAGGGAAACAATACAGATCCTAGAGATAATAAAGGATAATAAGGAAACATTATGAGCCACTTTATTCCACTACATTTAACAACTTAAATGAAATGCAAAAATTTCATGAAACATACAAATCAAAAGCTCACTCACCAAAATTCACTTAAGAAAAATTAGATTCCCCAAACATTTCTGTATCTATCAAATAAATTGAATTTATAGTTAAAAACCTTGTCAAAAAACACATCCAGCCAGGATTAACTTCACCAATGAATTCTGCCAAACATTTAAAGAAGAGATAATACCAATTCTTCACCAAGTGTCCAGAAAATAGAAGTGGAGGTAACACATCCCAATTCATTTTATGTGGCTATTATTATTACCCTGATACAAAAAAAAAAGACAAAGACATTATAAGGAAAGAAATCTACAGACTAATATCTCTTATGAATATAAATACAAACATCCTTAAGAGTTTAACAAATAAAATACAGCACTATATAAAAAGGACGAGACATTTTGACCAATTTATATATATCCCTGGAATGCAAGGTTGGTTTTTAACATTTGAAATAAAGGTGATTCACTTTATTAGTAGAATAAAAAAGAAAACCCAGTGATCATTTCAACTGGTGCAGAAAAAGCACTGACAAAATGTCAACACCAATTCATGGTTAAAATCAAAATACAAAACCCTGTCATAAAGTAGGAATAGAAGTGAGTTTGTCAACCTGATAGAGACCATCTGAAGTGGGCCTTTTCACCACATAGGCCTGGAAACAATGATGGATCCAGGAGCAATGAGCATGCTTGCTGTCTATTTCGTGTTCTTGAGGTACCATTTCTCATTAAAAGAAATCAGGGCTTCTCAGGGAAATGGCTGATTCTGAGTCTGACAGGAAACATTCCAGCTGAGCCTGGAATATCTTGTCACACCAGAGAAAAAACACCATCAAAGACTACTAGAGCCCAGTCAAAAGGACTCAGGAGTCAGCTTATGACACTCTCAATAGCTAAAGAAGAGAAAATTTTAGCTTCAATAAGTATAACAACTACAATGGCTTCAAAACACCAAATATGTTTAAATCCATTATTAGTTCAAAAAAAATGATTTCATTTTATGGAATGATAGGATACCTCATTATCTTGAATAGCTGATTATCTTGGAAACTGGAAACAAAAGAAAAGGATAAAAAATTCATCCTACCTTTCTTGTGAGAACTGGAAAATGTGCTAACATCAATGTATAAAGGCTTTCCAGATATACAGAACCAATGGGCTATATATATATATATGTATTCAACATTCCTCTGCTTTTTTCTTCTATTTGGTCCTTCAATGGGTTGAATGATGCCCACCCACATTGAGAAGGGCAATCTTCTTTATCTTATCCACCAATTCAAATTCTAATCTCTTCTGGAAGTATCTCCACAGACACACCTAGAAATACTATTTAAGGAGATATCTGGGCATCCCATGGCAGAGTCAAATTGATACATTAAATTAAATGTTATAATCAAAAACAGAAAAAACAAGATATAATGAGCTTTTTATTAAAAGAACACATCACTATATTTTGAAAATCAACCTTAATCTGAACAAAGCTCTGGAATCAATTATAAATTTCCATGAAATACAGAGGACAGAGGAACATATTAACCTGTACCATGAGGAAGCAACTGGTAAAATCCAAATTTGCATCACCTAAAAGTCAAATAACCTAAGATCTTCCATGAACAAATTGCAAGTACGAAGATGAGGGGGAGATGGAGAGGAACACTTTAGACTAAAGAGATTTATGAAATCTATAAAACAGGGAAAACTAATCTGTGTTATTTAGGGATTCACCCTAAATGATAACACTATAAAGAAATATAAGGGAGTTATTACTGTAAAAATTAAAGGTAAGGGTTACTTTGAAAGGGATGGAAGGAGGCTGTCATGGGGTAGAGTACAGGGAGGGCTTTTGAGTTAGCTGGCGAAGTTCTATTTCTTGATGTTGGTGGTAGTTGCGTATTTAACAAGCTGTAAGAGGAGTCATGAATATTTATGAAAGGAAAAACATGCACATGCGCAACTGAGTTTCATGTCCCTTCATGGGACCCATGGTCAAAAAATGGTAGCATTTAGCATGATCCAAGGGTGGAGTTTTCAGCCCTCTGACATCAAAAGGTGCAGAAGACACACAGGCCTCTGTGCGCAGCCTCCATAGATTGGTCAAAACCATCCCATGGTCAGTGGTATCTTATCAGGAAGGAATGCCAGTCATTTGTGCCAAAACAGCAAAAGGGAGTGGCGGCATTAGGTGGTTGGGTGAAATCAGTGGTGGAGCAAGTCTTTCCAAAAGACTGGTTTCTGTTGAACCCTTAGGGAAGAAAACCTAATGGCAGTTAGGAACGGGAGGGACTATAACGAAGTGTGTCCAACCTTCTATCCCATCATGCCTGGGATTTCAGTTTTTAAGGTTTCTCTGGGGTCCCTTTGGCTAAGAGGGGGTCTGTTCAGTCAGTTGGGGGACTTAGGATTTTCTTTCCTCGGTAACTAGGAAAATGCTAATTAAAACTATATGAGCTGAAGGCAACAAATGTCAGGGGGGATGTTAAGAAATTGGAACTCTTGCGCACTGTTGGTAGGAATGCAAAATGGTGCAGCTGCTATGGAAAACAGTAGGGAGGTCCCTCAAAAAATTAAAAATAGAACTATATGATCCATTAATCCTACTTTTGGGTAATTATTCAAAAGAAATCAGGATCTCAAAGAGATGTTAGTACTCGTATGTTCATTGCGGCATTAATCACAATAAACATGATGTGAAAACAGCCTAAATGCTAAATGTTCATTGACAGAAGGATGGCTAAAGAAAATGTGGTATATACATACAACGGAATACTCTTCAATCTTAAAAAAGAAATTCTGTGATATGTGACAACATGGATAAACCTTGAGAACATCAAAAAAAAAAAAAAAAACAAAAAGACCATGAGATCTGCAGAGGAAAAAGGGAAAGCTTTATTTTCTATTTTAGAAAAATCTTCAGAATGAGGAGGCACAGGCCAGTAGGAGTGAAACTGTACTCTCAGAGAAACAAGAGTAGGGTCTGGCTTAAATAGGGAAAGTTCTCAGCCAGGTTCTCTATCAGGTCCATTTATGCAAATGAAGGGTTCAAACTTGTTCAGTTCTGATTGGTCAAAACAGTTGGCAGCAATTCCACTCCTGGGTACATATCCTAGAGAAACTCATGCCCAAGTTGACCAGGAGGCATGCATAAGCAATAGCCTCAAACTGGAAACAAACCAAATGTCCATCAACTGTAGAATGGGTAAATAAAATGTAGCATATTCCCATGTGGAAATGCTGTTCAACATTGATAATGTTGCCATTCACAATAATAAGGAAGAATCTTAACATATTGCTGATTGGAAGCAGAAAGACAACAAGTACATAATATGTGATTTAAATTTACACCAAGTTAAAAAGACAGGGAAAACCAAATTAAATAATTTAGGCACACATACTTAGGTGAGAAAAGTATAAAACAAAACAAACGAGTAATTTCATAAAGGCCAGAATAGTAGTTACCTCTAAAGAGAGAAGAGAGTTAGATGAAGGCATCGCAGGAATGGGAGGTATTGGAGGACAGTGTTGGGATGCTGGAAATGTTCAATTTCTATATAAGGAAGTATCACATTTCACCAAAAAAAAAAAAAAAAGATTTAAAAAGGGTGACCACTGAAAGACTGATTGGAAGCTCTGTGGTTGTGGGTAAGGTTCAACCACAGGTGAACTTTACTGTGGGTGACTGATTTTGTTCACTGCTGAATCCCTAGTCCTTTGAACAGTTTTTACTTGTAGTAGGTATTCAGCAAATGGTTTTTAAATGAATCAATGAATGTTTTGAGATATACCTTGTTTGTTGATAAGAACCGTCTGTGCCTCACTGACCAGAATGAAGCATGTAGGAGAAGCCTGGGGGAAGTCTTAGGTTCCCCAGGACTTTAGGGCTCCCTAGATTTGCAGATTTGACTGAGAGTTCAGTCTGCTGTTCAGTAGGTCTCTGAGGTAGCCCATGGGAATTGTACTAAAACAAATCTTGCTATACCACATATTGATATTCTTGATGCTAAATAAACTTTTTTGTTTGCTTCTGCTAAAACTCATGTTAGCTAACACTTTGATTGCAAAACAACAAACCTTTACAGCAGGGATTATTATACCCATTTAATAGATGAGGACTACGGTGGACACGGTTCATTTTCTTTCCACCCATTCTACTCATCTTCAGTTGTGTAGCAGCTAAACCGATGAATAAGATTTACCTCCACTCTCAACTTTAGAGGTGGGCTTTGATTAGTTGAAAAGAGGAATTGGCAAACTTTTTCTGAAAGAGCAAGTTGGTAAATATTTTAGACTTTGCAGTCGTAAGACCTCTGTCCCAAGGACTCAATTCTGCCAGTGTAGTACGAAAGAAGCTGTAGATAATGCACACACAAATGAAAATGTCTGTGTTCCAACACAGCTTTATTTATGAAAACAGGTAGCAGGCCGGATTTCGCCCGTGGCCCATTCTTTGCTGACCCCTGGCCTAGAGCAGCCTTTCTCAGCCAGGATCCTCATCTGAACTATCCAACACAGAAAACTGTTGGAAGAAAAACATTCTCAATTTTCCCAAGGATGGCACAGACTCTAGGGCAGTGGTTCTCAGAGCGTGGTCCAGAGTCCTGTGGCATCAGCATTACCCGGCAACTTGGTAGAAATGTAAAGGCTCAGGACCCAGCCCTGAATCAGCAACTCTGGGAGTGGGGCCCAGCAGTCTGTGCTTTACCAGCCCTCCAGGTGATTCCGATGCACACTCAAGTTTGAGAATCACTCTTCTAGATGGAGTCTAGAATCGGCAAGAAAATTTCTTCCCACCTGCCACAACTAAATTCAGGAGTGTAGCTAATCAGTAAGTGGGACTCCACAATTACAGGGATTGGTTTAGGAGTGATCTAACACTGGGGACATTTTCAAAATACTTAACCACCAGCATAGCAAGGACCCCAACCAATCAGAATGGGTGCTGGCCCCAGAGCACAGTCCTGAAGGGCCCCTCCTACGCCAGGAATTTATCCTTCCCTTGCAGAAGCATGAAGTCATCCACAGGGTTCTGGGGGAGGAGCCAGACAGGCCAGGGTAGGGGAGAGACATTTGAGGAGCAAATAGCTAGTGGGTACCGAAGTAGTTCTTTGCCAACCGTATCAAAGCGCTTAACTACGTTAATAACGGGTTCGGCTGTACTAGAGCACACCAGCAGCAGAGCTTCCCAGGCTCAGCCAGCACAAGCCTCAACCTTTAACTTCAGTGATTGCAGAAACAGTGTCCTGCTACCCCCTGTGTGATAAAGTGTGTAGTCCGCAAGATACTACCCTAAAGATGAAGGCAACACAGGGTCAGTGCAGGAGTACACAGCTGAGAGAATCAGAGAGCAATGGCGCCGTCTCCCTGAAGAAGCCACTCCCAAAGCTCATCCTACTTCTGGATGTTCCAATGACATGACCCAGTTTGAATTGAATTTTCTAGCATTTACATCTGCAGGCATTGTATCTGAAAAAGCGAACACGAGGCCCAGAGAGGTATTATAAGTAAAGCACATTTCCAAGGGCCAGACCAAAATGTTCCCCTTTCTTCCCAAAGTTCTGGGTAATACAGATCCTCCCTTCTTCATCGGGGTTTCCAGCCAGGAACCACTCAGGCACCCTTCTCCCCAGTTGTGTGTTGGGCCAGCTGCAATGCTTGTTTATTAGTGAAATGCATCTGATCAGAGAGGCCCGCCTGACAAGTTCATTACATATCAATTTAATTAGCTGATTTACATTTAATTTACATTTCAATTAATGTCTTTAGCAACAAAACGCCGCCTTAATAGGGTAATTGCCTGTTAGGCAATATGTAAAAGAATAAATAGTTGCATTCTGAGGAAGAATTCCTATTTTCAATTTTTTATTACCATAAATAACTGAAATAATTATTGCTCTTAAGGGCCACGTCCTCGTTTCCTTCTGGGCCTAATTATAAAGACTTAGTACCTCATTAAGCAAAATGGTTTTAGAGTCACAGAAAAACATTACTCCAATCGTGACTCATTAGCTTCAACAAAAGAGGGGGAAACTGTGATAGTAGGCACATTTGGGGTACTGGGGAATTTGACTTAACACAGGCAAGCCTTATCCTTTCTGGGCCACACCTTCATAATGCGGAAGGTGTTTTATCCCACACACCTGTTGGGATGTTGGTCTGAGGGGCATTCAGCCTATTTAAAGTTTTTCTAAAGACAAGGAGCTTACTAGATATTGAGACAGATATTATATGTTTAAAATTTATTTTTTAACTTTTCTTTTTTTGAGACAGGGTCTCACTGTGTTGCCCAGGCTAGAGTGCAGTGCATTGTCATAGCTCACTGCAGCTTCCTGGGCTTAAGTGATCCTTCTGCCTCACCCTCCCCAGTAGCTGGGATTATAGGCACGCACCACCATGCCTGGCTAATTTTTCATAGAGATGGGGTCTTGCTATGTTGCTCAGGTTGGTCTCAAACTCTTTGGTTTCAAGCAATCCTCCCGCCTCCATCTCCCAAAGTGCTAGGATTACAGGTTTGAGCCACCATGTCTGGCAGAGCTCTGGGTTTTAAAACTTCTTTCTTATGTTAAGATAAAATTTGTCCCCTTCTTAAACAATTGTAGTAGGGGCCTGCTAGAGAAGATGTTTTGCCAGAGCTATAATTACTACGCAATCATAATTGTGTAAGAAGAAAAACTGTCACAGAACGGATAGGAGCAGGAATGAGCTGGGAACTGTGGAAGAAAGGGCATATGTTCTGAGAAATGGGGCGGGGGAAGACTCTGTATTTTGAGAGTTCAAAATACAAGGCTGCATGCACCCAGGAAGGATACCAGGGGAGAGGAAGGACAGAGATCTGGGTCTGGGAAGAGTCGGATACCAGGGTCGTAGGGCTAATGGGACTGGCGTGTTCCTTCGGATGCGGCTGTGTGTCTTCCGGGAAGTTGTATTCCTGGAAAATTGACTGAAAGAGCAAGTGCTAAGAACTGAAAACTTTAGGGGCAAAGGGTGGGGTCTCTTTAGGCTAGGGCGATCCTTCCTCCAAGAACCTTGGCAATCGCCTGCAGCGAATTTTGTACTCTGTTGGGCTCTCCTCAACAGTGCCACCACGTGGGAGCAGGCGCGACAGCAGGAGTGGAACGCTAGCTTCGTTCGTCTCCACTTGGCTATGAAAGCCTAATGGATCCCGCTTTCAATATGATTCTTAGACAATCAGAGGAATGAAAGGAGGACTCAGGAAAAAGGCATTGGACTTCCAAGAAAATCATATGGGGGGTGAGAGAAGGGGGAACTTGATTATTTAGTCAGAAAAAAAGGTACTGTATTTGCACCCTAATATTTTGGAAGCGTTTGTTCCAGTTATATGACCACTGGTCCTGGCTTCCCCTTCTTTCCTACTCAGAACCAGTGTGCTCCATGTGAGCCCTTCAGATGTTAAATGAGGGGATTTAGACCCTCGCTCCACCTTGGCTAGCTCCTAAATCACATTTCCAAGGTAAACACCTCCAATCCCTCTCAATCACATTTTTTTCCTTTTTTCTTTTTTTAGGATAAGATTTTCAGATCCATTGACACCTGAGCCGCGCTAGTCTGGCTTGTTGATAGCCTTTTTCAAACAGATACAAAAGTCTAATGGCAAACTGCAGAATTGGTCAGCACAGTTGAGGGTAAAGGCGGCTATCAGGATGGCAGCAGCTGGTCCTCACCAGCAGGGGGCGTCTGCAACTAGTCTTGTTTTTTTCGGTTTACCAGACTCAAGCCTCCTTTTTTATAACAAACATTTTATAACATTTTTTCTATATAAAATTCACAGAAAATATAATTTGCTGGCACATGCAACTTTTAAAAATATAAACAGTATTCTAACTTTAATATAAAAGAGAACTAAAAGGGAAGTAACATGCTGTACAATAATATGTATTTCCATATCTAAATGTTCTGGCACAACTACATAAAAAGACTTAATAAAGTAGTGCATGCTTTCGTCTCTTCATAAAATTACCCAAATGCAAGAACTGTAAATTCTAACTGACTCAGTCAGGATATTGAATTGTTGATTCAAATAATACCACTAACTGTGAGTGATATGCTTTTCTAACTCTTCTACAACTCTTGGTAGAGTTCTGAACAAAACAAAATTAAGTCTTCTCTTGATTTAAAAGGAAGCTGCATTCCTGGAAATTTTCTCTGTGTTGCAACCAGTGGCTCATGCCTGTAATTCCAGCACTTTGGAGGCTGAAGCAGGAGGATTGCTTGAGCCCAGGAGTTCGAGATCAGCCTAGGCAATGTAGCAAGACGTCATATTTATAAAAAGTTTTTGGAAAATTATTTGGACATGATGGCATGTGCCTGTAGTCCCAGCTACTTGGGAGGCTGAGACAAGAGATCTCTTGAGCTCAGGAGTTCGAGGCTGCAGTGAGCTATGATTATGCCACTGCACTCCAGTCTGGGTGACATAGCGGGACCCTCTATCTAAACACACAAACAAAATTTTTAAAAAGACTTTGAGTTTATATGTGAGATGAAGTTAGGTTGTAAACTCAGATATTTATAAACAAGTTTTTCACCTCTAAGAATATGTGAAGAGATAAGACTTGGAGTTGCTGGATGATTCCTCATTGAGTAGGAATACCTGGCATTTGAGAATCTTGCCCACTATATGCCAGAAGCATCACTCAATTGTGTGACAATCATTTTTAGATGGCCCACAAATTTCTGAAACATCTACAGGTGAGATCATCCTCACAGAGAATCACTTGCCTAGAACACTGCAGATTTATGCCTCTGTTTCCCTTCCTTAGAACCCCAGTTCCCTTTGAACCAGGATTTCTGTCCTGAGCCTCAACTTCCTGCTTTACTCTTATCAGTGCCAGTGGCCTGGGGATGCAGGCCTGGTCCTGTTCTCATATTCTTAGCTGTTCCTTACTGTAGATTCCTCAGGGCTACCATACAAACTGTCATCACACTCTGAAGATCATGCAAACTACTCTTCCTTGGTTGTAACCTTCTTTATGTCATGAGAGGGTCCTCCTTGTCCACCTTGGTGCTGCAGCCCCTGTGACAGTGTCCCACCTCTGTTACCTGGCACTCACCACGTCTGTGCTCATCAGCCTGACTTCCAACAGCCAGTACCTGTGATTCTCTGCTTCCTCTATCTCCTGGAGGCCACTCTGCTCATATGGCAGGCCGGAAGGGCCGGACTTAACACTCTCAACCAATGGCAGATGGGATGTCTGGATAAAGACTCCAGCCAGATTCCTCACCGCATGGGCGGGTAACCAAGGTATATGCTCTACACTGGCTATCAGAGTTCCTTGGTGGGACTGTGCTCCAGTTGCCCGTGGTGGAAACTTGCTTGATATCACGCCCTTTAGTGCCCTCCCTTCTCTGCTTAATGTTTCCCAGGATCACGTCCTCAGGAAGCTACTTGCACTCAAATAATTGTCTGAGGGTTCTGAGAAATCCCAGACTAAGGCAGGAACTCAGGGAGAGCAAAACTTCCAGGAATTCTGTCTGTGTAAGGACTCATAGAGCTGTTGAGGAAAAATGGCAGGCGGGACTTTGGGGCCTGACGGCTGAGCCCCAGATGACTGGCACTGGAATCGTCAAGCAGATCGGGTCTCACAGCATGCCCTCAAATAAAACTCACGGGTTTTCAAGGAACACATCCTAAGGGAGGAGGCCCACGACTCCTGTCTTGGAATTTTTGTAGGTTTGTGGGCTGGCAGGGAAGAATCATGTTTTGCACTTGATTCTGGGTGCTACCACTCAGTTGTCTTCCAACTTGGCCTGGGACATGACCCACACTCATCAGGAATGAATACGAATATCAGAAAGGGCATTTACCTTAGGCAAACTGTGTAAGTAGCCGTTTTCAGTAGATTGCCAGACCCTCTGAAGTCTGGCTGAGGGAGATGTTTTCGTCAGCTAGAGAGACTCTTCCCTTCAAGGATTCTTCATAGGAAGTGCAGTCGAAAGGGTGACAACAATGGCAGTGGAGGTACAGGTCACTATTCCTCTTTTGCCATGGTAGTTGCACCAGTTGACAAATAAGGCCCCAAAGAGGTGGAGGGGAGCATGACTGTGGTATCCGTGGCCAGATGACTTCAGTGGCTTCTAAGGACACTCTTATCCACTCAGCACCAGTAGGGAGGGAAGGGATCTGGGGAAAGCCTCTGAAGTCCCAGTGGCCTTGCCAAGTGGGGTCTATACTCTCATTCATCAGCAGGGCTGGGTTGCTGTTCTCTGATGGAGCAAGGGTCACATTTGCTTCAGTTAGCACATTCCAAAGCTGCCCTGTAACTGCAAAGTAGACGGGGGCTTTCTTTTCCTCTTTATAGTTTATTGGCAGAATATCAAATGTTTTATAGGGCAAATGCTGCCATCCGCCCAGCTGTGCTCAGCGGTTACTGCTAGCAAGGATGTTTCAGCTGGGACTCACACTAGGGTAACTTCGGGTTTAAAAGGCTGCCTCTGAATGCTTCTCTTCATGCCCTTTAAATGCTGCAAATCAAAGAGGCACACAGGGAAGCTTGGTGATTGGCAACTTCTTGCTGTAGTGGTGAGAATAAAGCCCCTTGTGTGACTCACACAGCTAGGGGTGAAGAGGGGTGAGGGACACAGGCAGCTTACCCAGGAGGTCCCAAGCCCCAGTGGACGAGCAGAGCAGATCCACCGGCTGAGGTTAGGCTGGGAGGCTGATGACGCCTCACCAACCACCGACAGCATCGGCTTCTTCACGGCATCAGCACCAGGGTTCCTGCTCGCTCCTCTTCTCCTACCTCCCCTCACTTTCACATTTCTCCACTCAGTTAGCACTCCTGGCGGCCTGCTACGTGACAGTGCCCGCTGTGGGACACACCAACAGATTCATTGCAGGTTCTGGAGGCTTCGGGGGCCCCTGACTTGCACTGGCCCCTTCCCTGGTAATGTGTTCACCTGCAAACATATTTTTGTAAATTGCAAAGGGGAGGTATTTTAATGGCAATGTTCTGGGACCCCTGCCTTTTTCCACCGTCCTTCTCATTTGCCTTCACACGTATGGCAATGAAGTAGCCATGGGCATGTTGGGGATCCGGCCAAAGGGAAGTTCAGTTAAAGTCTGGGTTTAGTGGGTTATGCTTACGTCACAGTCACTTTCAAATTTTTCCAGTATCGCTCGCCGTCCCTGTGCAGGAATGGCTTCCAGGAACACTGCTGTGGCCCCTTCCTGACTTGCCCGACATCATGACCCACAGGCGCAGGCACGGCCTTCGCAACAAAGACCTCGGCGACAAACTGGCTAATGAGTGCTGTCAAGTCAGAGTGGATTAGCACCGCGCAGAAGGTGCAACGTGCCCCCAAATTTTATAGCTCATAATAAAAGAAACTTGGTGGAGGCTTTTAAAACAACAGTCTGAAAAATGTACAAGACATGACCAACAAGGAGTTGTGAAGCTAAAATAAACTTTTCTGAATACTATAAAATAAAAACCCACTTTTGATCAACCATGCTATAAGAAAGACTGGATTATTTTTGTTCTCTTGAAAGAAAACAATCTCACAAAAATTGTTGTCAAATGGAGAGGTGATCAAAGAATAAACACAGAAAATACAGGAAGAAAAGTATTATAGCCACATATGAGGCAGTTAATTATTGATAAAAATATAATGTGATTTTTTGGAATATTGGGATTTAAAAAAAATTTAATTTGTGATTTATTCCCTCATTCTAAATACATATTCACTTTCTTATTATATTCTCTCTCTTGAAGGGGACTCCTCAAATTATATAAGCTTTGGGCTCCACAAAACTTGAAACCACCAGGCATGGTGACAGCTACTGGGAATAGAATAGTCAAGACCTGGCCCTTGGCTTTAAGAATCTCACAGACCACTGGGACAGCCTGATACAGTAGCCACCAATTACACAGAGTGTCACCAGGAAGTACAGGGCCTTCACCTCACTTCTGTCCCCAACTCATTTTTTCTTCTATTCAGATATGATTTTAGAGCTCAACATACCTCACTTGCTCTCATGGCTTCCACCCTTCACTTCTCCCTCTCACGTCTCACATCTGAGAATGAGGCATTCTTAGACCCCTCGTCCACAGCCAAATCTTGGAACTCTTCCCATGTCTATACACAAAGCACCCTGTCCTCTTTCTGACTGCACTAGGCTATCCCGGTTACGTCCTCTGAATTTCCCTGTTCATACCTGTAGAAGAAGTCTTGAAATTATTTTTCCAAACAAGCACAGTTCTTTCCAGAAGAGGAATTAGGCCATGTGCTCTTTCTCACCTGGTCCCTCTTGTCCCGCCATCCCAGTGAGCTATGGTCTCCTAAATAGCTTTGGCAAAATGATTAGGAAATTGAGAACACATAGAAAGATTCAAAGGAAATAGGATTCATCTGCTACGATAAAAAGGAGCTCTCTCTAATCCCTGCCCTACATGTGGTGCTCACCTGCGTCCTGGTGGGGGTGAGAACAGCGACCAGGTGAAGGGCAGCGCCATCTCTCTACAGGCTCGGGACTCTTCAGGGACAAAGATTTAGTCTTATTCTTTTCCATATCCACCATACTTGGTGGTTCAGATTCAATAAATATTTCACGAAGGGGAGAGAATGGGGAAGGAGGGATTATTTATAAAACAAATTTCGCCAAATCTTTCTGTGTCTTCATTTTGAAAGAGTGTTCCACTTTTCTGTGACACATTACTCCTTCTTCTCTCAGGCTGCAAGGAAGACGTGTTAGTCTACCTGCTGAAGGCCAACCCCTCCACCTGTGCCCTTGACCCCAGACTCTCCTGAGTCCTCTGAATATAGCTCCAGTAATTATCTTTCCAATTTCTGGTTGCAGCCTTTTCCTCTAACTCTCTACTGCCTTTTTCTGCTCAGCCCATGACCATACTCAAGTTTCTCCTGTCCTTAAACATGCACACGTGTGTGTGTACACACATATGTACACACCCTTGATCACCACCTTCTGAGCTATATCCCCTTAGCTGCTAACTATGAGCTTGACTTTCTTCTGCACTTGCTGTCGCCACTGCCTTATTTGGCATTCATCCATACTCATCCATTAACTGAAACTCATCTGATGAAGGTCACCAATGACCAATTTCTAAATCTATTAGGCACTTGCAGTACTTATCCTACCAAAGTCATACAGCCTGGGGCACTGATGACCATCATCCCCCCCACCCCTTCCCTGAATCCCTTTCCTCTAGTGTGGCAGTCCCCAACTCCCAGGCCATGGACCAGAACCGCAGAGCTCCACCGCCACCCCCCAACCCCATCTGTGAAAAAACTATCTATCTTCCATGAATCTTAGGAAAGACAGGGAGGGGTGGCCGAGGGGGGGGGTTGCACAGCAGGAGGTGAGCAGCAGCCAACAAAGCTTCATTTGTATTTACAGCCACTCCCCATTGCTGCCACTACCTCCTGAGTTCTGTCTCCCCTCCCAGTCAGTGGAAAAATTGTCTTCTGTGAAACCAGTCCCTACTGCCAAAAAGGTGGGGGACCGCTGCTCTAGTGGCTTCCACAACAATGAACTCTGCTGCTTATTCTTGTGCCTACTCATGTCTGTCTCCTTCACAGCCATGCAACAAGGTGATTCTATGAACAGAGGCTTTTATTTTCCACATTTTCTTTCTCCCCTTCAGAACATTCTATTTCAATGTTGAAACTATGGTGCTGTAGCTTAAGAGGGCTGCTCACCACTCAGTGTTACAACCAGAGAAGAATGAGGGGAATGCTGAGGGAGCTTCTGAGCCATACTGGAACAGGATGTTTGAAGGAATCAGGGCTGAGACACCTGGAGGAGAAAAGATGTCATGGGGACTGGAGAGAGGGTTGCTAGTGGGTCCTAAACAGCTGCAAACCATTAAATGACCATTCAGTGGAGTCTTTGAGAAGGTAAATCTCGTCTCATTGTAAAAGAGAACTTCTTAATGGTCATTGCCATGTAATAGTGGAAAAGGGAGGCTCATAATGCCAGGGCCCTGATACCCTATATGGTATTTTTGTGTGAATTAGGAAGAGGTGCTTCTTTCTCTAGCTGGTGAAAATGGCACCCAGGCCCCACCCGCTTGCTACCTTGGGCAGGTGCCCCGTGAAGAGCAAAACCTGCACTTTCTTATGTGGCAACTCTGCAAAGGCAGTGAGCTTTCTGTTACTGGAAGCATTCAACTAATGATTGCATGGTAATCTGTCTTGGTTTTGTAGGGAGTCCTTCTTATAGTCCTGTGTATGATTATCTAACCCCGGCTAAGAAGATGCACTAGGGATAGAGGGAGAGGAAGGCAAAGGGAGGGAAAAATGGAGTGGGAGGGGGAGAGAAGGAGAGAGAGGAAGACGGAAGGGGCAGAGATGGAAGAGAAGGGAGATGGAGGAGGAATGGAGAGAGAAGGGAGAAAGAGATTGATGGATCATTTTAATCTTATATTCAAATATGCCCAAATCCAGCTGGATCTTCCTTGGTTTATGAGCAAATAATCTGTAGTTATGTCTGCTACCAGATGTTAATCCCTATCCCCATCCTATTACTTTTCTGTTTTGCTTGCTGTTTGGGTCCTAATTTTGTTCCAAGTGACACAAACCATAATTGGTCTATGCTTTTGGTCGTCAACCTGGCTACACAGTGGAATCACCTGCAGAGTTATATATATATTCATTTTCAAAGGTTCTGATTTTATATATATATATATATATATATATATATATATATATATATAAAATCAGAACCTTTGGAAATGAAGGGGACATCTGCACTTTTTAAATGTCCCCAGGCAATTCTAGTCAACATAGAGAACCACTGGTTTAAGCCAGTCATAAACATCTTTTTCTCATTTGTCAGATATTCTACCTCTAGCTTCCTTACACCTGCAGGAGGCTAAGTGACCTAGCAAACAATGCTCTGTTTGGAGGCTTCTAGAAAAGCCTTTATTTTACTATAAAAAGCAACATGCATTTGGTGCTGCCCATTCTCCTTTTTCCTGGTGTGAATGTGGGTGAGCAGCCTGAACATAGCCAGTGTGTTCAAAAACACAAAAAAACCCCTCTAAACATGCTAATGACAATGAAATGGAGCAATAGAAAGGGCCTGGGCGTTCAAACCAGATGAGCTTCTCCAGCATTCCTCTCCTGATCACTGTCAGACTTCTAGTTATATGAGATAATTAAACATATTTATTTTTTAAGCAAATGATAATTGAGTTTTCTATTTGCAACTAAAAGTAACTCACTTGAGTATTTGATATTTTCTTATGCTGAATGCTATTATTATAGAGAAGTATAGCCCATGCTAATGTTCAGAGTTTAGAAAATGAGTGTGTGTAGGATGAAAATGTTCAATGGATTGGAGATAAATTTTTTACTGGTTGTGCTAGGTTGCTAGAACTGCCATAACAATGTACCACAGACTGAGTGGCTTAAGACAACAGAAATTTATCTTCTAACAATCCTGAAGGCTAGAAATTCAAGGCCAAATTGTCAGCAAGGGTGGTTTCTTCTGCAGACTTTCTCTGTGGCTTGTAGATGGCTGTCTTCTCCCTGTGTCTTCATATAGTTGTTAATGGAAAAACCAAACTCTGTGAAATATTTTAGAGGTTTATTCTGAGCTGAATATGAGTGACCATGGTCTGGGGAGACATAATCTCAGGATGTCCTGAGAAAGTGCACCCAAGGCAGTCAACTTATAGTTTGGTTTTACATATGTTAGGGAGACAGGCATTGCAGGTAAAATCATAAATCAATATATGGAAGGTATATGTTGGTTTGGCCCAAAAAGGTGGGACGTATCAAAACAGGGGCTTACAGGTTATAGGTGGATTCAGAGATTCTTTAATTTGTAACTGGTTAAAGGAATAAAGTTTTGTCTAAAAGCTTGGAGTCAGTAGAAAGAAATGTTTTAAGTTAAAATAATAAAGTCTATTAATCCTAGAGCAAGCCCCAGTATATTGAGTCAAAGTAATCTGTTACGTAAATTGATGGCCTGCAGGTGTGACTTAACCTTTCCTTGCATGGCCCCAGGTCCTGCTTATAATTTAGTATCTTATTGCTACAAAGAGTCTGTTTTGTCAGTCTTAGATCCCTACTTTAACATCAATATTGGTCAGCTATTGTGTCTAACCTCCAAAAGGGAGGGGGTATAAGGAGGCAGGTTTGACCTCTCTTTCCTTCATAGCTGGGAATTCAGTTTTAAGGTTTTTCTGGGGTCCCCTTGGCCAAGAGGGCATCCATTCAGAAGGTGGGAGGGGCTTAGGATTTTATTTTTAGTTTTTAGCGTCTTTCCTCTTTGTGTGTCTGTATCCTAATCTCTTCTACAAGGATACCAGTCATATTGCATTGGGGTCCACTCCAATAACCTCATTTAACCTTAATTACCTTTCTAAAGATTCTATCTCCAAAAACAGTCATATTCTAAGTTATTGAGAGTTAGTACTTCAACATACAAATTTTAGGGAGATACAATTTGTCCCATGACACTGGTGATTAAAATTTGTCCAGGAATAGGATTCATGACTGACTGGCTTAGAGGAGTGGTTCTCAATCCTGACTACAATCACCTGGGGAAGTTTAAAAATAGAGATATCTAGGGCTCACTCCCAAAGGTTCTGATTTAATTGGTTTGGGATGGGACCAGATATGTATTTAGGTGTTGTTAACCATTATCTAAGTAAGAGATGGTTAATCCAATTAAAGAAAAGCTTTTTACTTTATTTGTAAAACAATCTGGAAATTTGAGGGAGAAGTGGGAAGCCTATCTTGTTCTGATGGACAGGAGCTGAGAGAGGAGCAAGGTGAAAGGGTGGTTCTTCGGCGTGGGGGTGGGGCCATCACAGGGGCTGTACATCTTGTCCAGAAAATGGAAAAAGACCCAGCTTATCTCCACTTTTCTTCCCTGTAAGAACAAGGAGAAATACAGACACCAAAGGCGTTGGCAAGCCACATCTCTTTGAGGAGGAATACCCAGAATGGGATACCCAGGGTTGCTATGGGTAGGAGGACAGTCACTTGGTGCTCATATGGCCTTATGGTTTTCTCCCACATTCTCAATTGCTAGGCCCGATCCATTTTTAGGGACTGGTATCAGAATTTAATTTTGTTGAAATTTGCAAGTGGCCTACGAAGGACTGAAAGGGACTGCTCATGAATTAAGTGTGCTAAGAAACCATCCTCGATAGACACCGCAGAGGAATTCTTCATTTCCTGAGGGCATGACTTAAAAAGTCCTCTGAGGTCCCTATTTGTGTCATGACTTTAACATTTTTAATTTTTTTTTTTTGAGACAGGATCTTGCTCTGTCTCCTCTCTCCTGGGCTAGTGTGCAGTGGTGTCATCATAGTTCACTGCAAGCTCAAACTTCTGGGCTCAAACCATCCTCCTGCCTCAAGTAGCTGGGACTACAGGTGCATGTGCCACCATGCCTGGCTAATTTTTCCTATCTGAGTAAAGGCTGGATCTTGCTCTTGCTCAGGCTGCTGTCGAACTCCTGAGCTCAAGCAATCCTCCCACTTATGCCACTCAAAGTGCATGAGCCACCGCACCCGACATACTATGGTTATTTTTATTGTTAATAGTCTTGTCATTAATGAAGACACTGACTTTGTTGGAAATCAGTTCCTGTATGGAAACTGAACATGAATGAAAGACATTAAAGGTCTTTAAAAATGCCTCTCACCTTCTGATCATTTGACCAGGGAGTCTGAGTTACAACCGTCCTCACTTTGTACATACAAAGTAGACTGCATAAAAGAAAAAAAATGTTTTAATTCATTCCCTCAAAGTATCCATCAAATGAAGTAGGATTTCTGGGAAAGATTAAGAGCTTACATTTTTCACTGGGTTTATTTCCCATAAAATCGCATGAGGACAAAAGGAGGGGAAGTGCAGAAGCAGAACTATTTCTGTTTTATCTGCTACTCATGATTATAAATCATCCTGAAATATCATTAATTATAATTGTGCCACTCACAATGCCGCTATTCAGGCAAATTTTCTCCAAAATTCTGTGCCTGGAGCTTAGAAATTGGCAGCTGAATTTTTGTGTGAGGCTGCAGCTTGAAGGCTATGACAGAGGGAACACCTTCGAACCAGTTGTTAATATAACATGGGAGAAGAATGATACATAAGCAGGGGTTTTGACTGAATTAGTGATGCTTTTGCCCATGGCACATTGCTTCAGAACAGCTCAAAGAATTCAAAGAATAGGATAAACTCAAACAATCCAAATCAAGTGAGATCTCAAAAGACCTCAAACTTGGATGGTGTTTATGAGAGAATGTAAAGGGAAAGAACATGAACCTGCTATGGTTGAGCCTGCTCTATTGAGCTATCATGTGCTAAGTATTTCACTTTTCTTTTTTTTGAGACAGTCTTGCTTTGTCTCCTGGGCTAGAATGCAGTGGCATCATCATAGCTCACTGCAACCTGAAACTACTGGGCTCAAGCCATCCTCCTGCCTCAGCCTCCTGAGTAGCTGGGATTACAGGTGCACGCTACCACGCCCGAATACTTTTTTCTATTTTTAGTATAGAGACGGGGTCTCACTCTTGCTCAGGCTGGCCTCAAACCTCTGAGCTCAAGCAATCCTCCCGCTTCAGCCTCCCAGAGTGCTAGGATTACAGGTGTGAGTCACGGTGCCTGGCCTATTTCACTTTTTTTCACAGACTTGGTAGGCAGAATAAGGATCTCCCAAAAATGTCCATGTTCTAATCCCCGGAATCTGTGAATATGTTATCTTAAATGACAAAGGGAGAATTAAGATTATAGATGGAATTACGGTTGCTAATCAGCTGGCCCTTGGATAAGCAGATTATTCTGGTTAACTGGGTGGGCTCGATGTAACCACAAGGATCCTTAAAAATAGAAGAGGGAGATGGAAGAGTAGATCAGAGTGAGGCGATGTGAGAAAGACTGGACTTGCAATTGCTAGCTTTGAAGACGGAGGAAGGAGACTGTGAGTAAGGAGTGCTGGCGGCCTCGAGAAAGAGCAAGGAAATGCAGCCTCTCCTGGAGCCTTCAGAAAGGAAACCAGCCCTGCTGACCCCTTGATTTTAGCCCTGCAAAACCAGGCTCAGACTTCTGACCTATACAAATGTAAGTTAATACATTTATGCTGTTTTAAGCCACCAAGTTTGTGGCGATTTGCTGTGGTAGCAATAGGAAGTTAGTGCAGTGCTTAACGTCTCTGTGATAATAACACTAACAAAAACAATGGAACAGAGAAACTATTCCAATCAGTCAGAGTTTAACGGATTTGCCAGATCAACTCATAAAGGTGAAATTCCTATATAGTTGTGGTAACAAGTTAGTAAATATGATGAAAAATTAAAAAAAATATTCTCAATAGTATAAAGAAAAAACTACAGTAAAATACCTAGGAATTAAATAAGATCTCTATGGAAAAAACTTGAAAATTCTAGTAAAGGACATAGAATATGATATGATAAATAGAGACACATTCCATGCAGTTGGATGAGATGACATAATATTAGAAAGATGTCAATTCCCTAAATTAATCTATAAGTTTAATGTATCACAATCAAAATTCCAGTTGTATTTTTGAGGAACTATATAAAATGACTCTTAAACAAAAAGAAGCAATGAAGGATCACAAACAGGTAAATCTATCTCTTAAAAAAGGAGACTTGTCAAACAGAATATTAAGAAGAAATAGTAATAAAGCAATGTGATACTTTTGTAAGAATAAACAAATAGAACCCTGGAACAGAATAGAAAGTTTGAAGAGAGAACTTTGGGCAGTTAATATATGATAAAGGTGGTACCACGAATCAATGAGGGGAAGCACAGAATGTTTAGCAGACATTGTTGGAAAATATAGTTTACTCTGTAGAAGAAAAAAAAGAAAACAAGAAACTGGATCCTGGATTACTATCTAACATCATGTACAAAGACTGAGTCTTGATGGATTAAACACCAAAATGTGAAAAGTAAAACTATAAAATTAATAGAAGAACATATAGGAAATACCGTGTGTTTGCACTTAGGAATGGGGAGGACTTCTTAAAATGTCAAAAATACAAACACAAATATAAGGCAAAAATGAAGGATTGATTTACATCAAATTTAAGTATTTCTATTAATGAATATATGCTTTGTACAAAGTTTACAAACATGATAAATGCAGAAGATGTTTGCAATGTCTAAAACTGAATTAATTTATTATCTAATTAACTAGAATACCTACCAGAACTCCTGTAAAAAAGACAAAAAACCCAATAGAAAAATGTGCAAAGCATATGAGCAGACAATTTATGGTAAATACAGCAGAAAATCTTATAAGCATATAAAGATGTGCTCAGACTCATAAGTAATCTGAGAAATTCAAAAGTGAGATGACACTTTATATATGTTATACTGAAGAAAACAAAAAGCTTGATAATGCCAGGGTTGGGAAGAATGTGGGGCCACTGTAACCTCCAAACGTTGGTGGTGGAAGCATGGACTGGTGTAGCATTCTGGACAGCAATCTGGAATTATTTGATCAAATGGAGAATATTCATACTCAGTCTGAATTTCTCTTCTGTTCATTACACACTATAAATGAAATTAAAAGACAAAGCACAAAGTGGGAAGGATATTTGCAACATATAGAGTAGACAAAGAGTATCTAGATATATAAGGAACTTCTATAAATAAGAGAGAGAGAGAATTCAATAGAAAAAGGGGTGTGAGAACTACTAGACAGTTCATAAAAAGAAAATGGAAATGTTAATGAAACCAAGCAAAAGTGCTCAAACTCAACAATAACCAAAAATACAAATAAAACCACAATGAAATACCTAGACTGCACAGGACCAAATATACAAAAATTAAAAATTCAAACAATATCAAATGTTGGC
Source organism: Avahi laniger (assembly GCA_963575035.1). NCBI lineage: Eukaryota > Metazoa > Chordata > Mammalia > Primates > Indriidae > Avahi > Avahi laniger. Next base: position 27,324 of record CAUYSK010089220.1, read on the forward strand.
AAGGACGTGGAAAAATAAGAATTCTCACATACTCCTGGCAGAAACATAAATTGGTACAACTACTTTAGAAAATGGTGTAGACTTACCTTCTGAAGTCTCACATATGCAAAACCTAATACCTAGTCAACCCACTCCTACTCTAGCACATGTGCATTAATAGGCATGTACTAGAATGTTCATAACAACATTTTTAATAATAGCTATAAAATGGAAACAGCATAAATGATCACTGACAGTAGAAAGGACAAATAAATCAATATATATTTCTATATTGGAATACTGTCTAACAATGAAAAAACTTCAGCTACACAGTATCAACAATGGGTGAATCCCACAGCATAATATTAAGTGAGAGAAGCAAGCCACAGAATACATACAGTATTAATTCCATTTATTAACTTCAATACCAGACCAGGAGTGGTGGCACATATCTGTAATCCCAGCACTTTGGGAGGCCAAGGTAGGAGGATTGCTTGAGCCCAGGAATGTGAGGCTGCACTGAGCCACTGCTCTCCAGTCTATACAACAGAGCAAGACCTTGTCTCAAAAATATAAACAAACGAAAACCAAAAAACATCGATACTAGGAAAAATTAACAACATCTTGTTTAGAAATGCATACATGAATAGCAAAAGCAAGAGAATTATTGTAACAACAGTCAGGCTACTGGCTACTTATAGAGCAAGGAAGACATTTTTAAGGTGTTGGTAATGTACTATTTCTTAACTGAGTGTTCGTTGCACAGGTATTGTTCTCATTAAGATAAACATGTTTAGTATATTTTTATATCTATAATGTATTTTTCAATAAAAATGATTTTTAACATGATTGGATTAGGCAATCTCTTAGGTTCTTCTTGTGTTCGATGGTTCACAGGCAGGCCCTTCACAACTGGATTTATTGTTGACCCCTCATTAAGAGTTCAATTTAAGCAATATGCATTGAGATGCATATACAGGTGAATTAAACATAAAACTTTGAAGGGAAAGGGAGACACTCTAAAAAAGAGAGAATCACAGACTAGGAGACTAGGAGGAGTATTGTGATGATCTGATTCAAGCCCCTCTTCTCAGGGAGGCGAGTGGGATTTTACTTGAGAGCTCCTGGGTTCTGGTCTTGGTTCTGCCTTTGACTTGGGCAAGTCTCTTCTCTAATCCTCAGTTTCCTCATGTTGGCTTTGTAAGTTGTACTGCGAAATTCAAATAGGAGGACCAATAATAATAATTACTTTTCTTTTACAGTTGGGGAAACTGAGGCCACAGAGGGACGCCACTAACCCAAGGAGCCATTACCACGTTGGAACTCAGGGCTCCTGAGTCCAACTCCCTGACCTTCACGCTGTCCCGTTATAAAAAGAGCTGTTTTCTTTTTCCTCGCTCACAGTTTGACGTCACAGAAGAACTGCCCCGCCCCGCCCCTTCAGAAGCCACGCCCCTCTCTAGCCCCGCCCCGCCGGCGTTCGAGGAGCCCCGCCCCTAGCGCTCGACCTCGCGCGGGAGGCTTTGACGCGTCCCCGGCGGGCCTCTCTTCCGGCCCCGCCCTTTCTGGCTGCCATGACAACGAGTCCGCGCCCCGCGCTCAGCTGCTACTCGGGCGGGACCCAGGCTGGACCGCGGGCCCCGGCCTGGGGGCCACCGCTGCCACCGCCGCCATCACCTTGTCTCCTCCCCGTCCCCTCCCCGCGCTGCGTCTGTCCGTCTCACTCGGGCCCGTGGCCGGGGTCCCTCCCCGCCGCCCCACCCCGCGCGGATGCCGAAGGTGAAGGCGCTGCAATGCGCCCTGGCGCTGGAGATCCGCTCTGTGAGTACCGGTCGCGCCCCTCACCCTCCGGAATTGACCCCCGACGCCTCCTTCACCTCCGATAGCCCCGAATCACCTCAAAACCTCCTTCACCCTCCGAGTCATCCCTGACAAGCCCTGAGCCCACGTTGCCTTGGTTCTCCCCTACCCCGAACTCATGAACGCCCTCCCACTCCCACCGCGCAGAGGCCTGACTCCTCCTCCACACTCCTCGCTTCATCCCACCGAACAGTTTGGGTGCTTTCAGATCCTTTCCGCCGCTTCAGAGTTCCTCTCCCGGTCCCCAGCTTTCCGTGAGCTGCGGGACGGGGTGGGATGGGGCGTTCTTTTTAAATTCCTCTTCTCTGCTTGTGCTTAGTGAGACAGTATCACTGCCCCCGCCTCTCCCAAGCCTGGGAACGGGGAGCATTACCTCCTAAATCACTGCAGGCCCTTTCAGACTAGTTTCCACGCTTCCTGTTAGTGAAGGGGCCTTATTCTCAGTTTAAAAGGTAGAATCCCACAACTAGTAACTGAAATGTGTCATCATTGTACACAGTACCTTGCCTTCCCTCCCAGAAAAAACCCAACGCCTCTGAAATCGCTTCAGGCCCCTCCAATCCCTAAACCCTCCCGACTTTGAGAGGGATCCCTTCTCATTCTTCCAGTCCTTCCAAGAAAGCCCGGCTAACTTTTAGAGGGGAACTCTTTATTCCCCAAATTGCAGCCCCACCCAGTCACTCTCTGGACTTGCTGCTGTGGAAATCCAGCTGAGGCAGAGAACCCCAGTGGTCCCCTCCATGCTAGGAGACAACTGCATCCTGCCTTAATAATCTCAGAAGACCCTTCCACGGGTTTTTGAACTCCTTCTTTTTCATTCTTAAGAGAACCCTCTCATTCCCTTCTTCCAACAAAAGCTCCAGCTTGTCTTTTCTAGGGGAAATCCCCCCAAGAACCTTTCCACACCCCATTTTAGTCCTGCAGGCACAGACCTATAAGGAGTTCGGAAGGAAACAAAATTCCTCATTCTGTCTCTTTTCACTTCTTCCACTTTAAGTCCTCTTATCTCTACTCAGTCTTTTCTTTGATCTCCTAGTGGAACTGGGGGGATGTGGGTGCTTAAATATTCACCACTACCCCCTGGGTGCTGCAGCTAGGAGCCCTCTGCGTTTCCTTCCTGCACACTCTGCAGGCCAGGCTTTTCTCTCCACTTAACCCGCCTTTCCTGGCTCTCCTTCCTCACATTAGAATGAGGCTGCAGCTGCACAGATCTTAAACCTCCAGGGAAGTCACAAGAGTGTTTTAGATCTTTTGTTAGGTCTTGAAGAAGGGAAACCTGGGTGGAGCAGAGTTTGAGGCAGGGGTGGTGGAAGAGAAAGTTTCTGGGACTCTCAGTTTATATTCAAGCCTGCAGAGATTTTATTCAGAAACTCTGTAGCCCTAGCTTTATACGTTTTCTTCCCAAAGCTTCCTTTTTGGCAACTTTTTGTAAAGTGTGATTAGTATAGCAAAAGAATTCATGAAGCTCCCTAAACCCCTTGACTCAGGCAGGACAGTTAGTGAAACTCCTCCGGAGTTCAGCCTAAATAGGCTTTGCTATTGGCTTCTTCCTCCTCCTTCCTGCTAACCAATGAGGTTTAGCAGCCTAGGAGTGCTGCTGCCTGACTGGCTGGCTGCCGCTTCCCTTCCCGTGCAAACTTCTAAGAGAAAGTGCTCTGTTGTATCTGATGACAACCGGAAGGACTTAGAGAAATACATCTTATTTCACTACACTTTCTCCTCAATTGTACTGCAGAAAGTGAATGACTATAATTCACTGTATAAAGAAAACTATACAGGTGGAAAATTCCTATTTTTTTCCGACAAACATTTGAGTCACTGAATTTTATAGTTCTAAGAAATCTTAGAAATCATTGAATTTAATCCCTTTTTACAGGTGAGAAAATTGGAGTTTAGCAGAAGCTTTTGCAATTGTGCAGAAGCTTTTTTTTTAGCATGGTTATTTGTCAAGGATTGCACTATTGAGGGGCAGATATGCAACAAGATCCTAAATTTTCTGACCAGCCAAATCCCCTTTCTGGTGGCTCTGGTGCTCAGAAGGAGCAAAAAAGACCATTAACCACCACACGAGTTAAATAAACTTGATTAATTTGGCTTTGATTGAATAGAGGAATTATGTGACAATTTTAATATCTTTCTGATTTTAGTTTTTTTCTTTTTCTTTGTTTTCACATTTGCATGGTATAAAGGTCAAAACTATATAAAATACCCAGAGACGTTTTGCATCCAAGCTTAAACCTATTTCCTGCCTATACTCATCTGGTGTAGGTAACCACTGCCATTGGTTGTAATGTAAACAGATAGACACACAAACTCTCTCACACTCACACATAACATACCATATGATTTTTAACTTTACTTCTTACGCAGTAGGTAGCATATTATAAACTATCCTGTACTTGCTTTTCTTTTCATTTAATATATTCTGGAGATCACTATGTATCTATGAAAATTGATATCTTCTGCTCAACTTTTTAAATGAAATTTTTCAAATATGCAGAGTAGTTGAAAGAGTAATTCAATGAATAACTGTATCCCCATGACCTAAGTACATTAATTTGACTTATCTGTACATATGTATGTATACATTTATATATAAAATATTTTTTTGCTGAAAATTTAAATTGTTTACATCATGATATTCCACCACTAAATATTTCAGCATGTGTCTCCTAAAAATAAGGATATTAGCTGGGCATGCTCCTATGGTCCCAGCTCCTCTGGAGTTGAGACAGGAGGCTTGCTTGAGCCCAGGTGTTCGAGGCTATAATGCACTATGATCACATTTGTGAATAGCTACTGTACTCCATCCTGGGCAAAATAGCAGAGCCTGTCTCTAAAAGATAAAAATAAGGATATTGTTCTACGTAACTACGATACTGTTATCATACCTTAGATAATTGTTGATAATTTCTTAATATTTAGTCTATATTCAAGTTTTCCTGCTTGTCCCACAAAGGACTTCTGGTAGTTAACTTTCTTTTTTTTTTTTTTTTGAGACAGAGTCTCACTCTGTTGCCTGGACTAGAGTGCCGTGGCATCAGCCTAGTTCACAGCAACCTCAAACTCCTGAGCTCAAGTAATCCTACTGCCTCAGCCTCCTGAGTAGCTAGGACTACAGGCATGTGCCACCACGCCTGGCTAATTTTTTCTATATAGATTTTTAATTGTCCAAGTAATTTCTTTCTGTTTTTAGTAGAGACGGGGTCTCGCTCTTGCTCAGGCTGGTCTTGAACTCCTGAGCTCAAACGATCCACCCACCTCGGCCTCCCAGAGTGCTAAGGTTACAGGCGTGAGCCACTGCGCCTGGCCAGTTAACTTTTTTAAACTGGGATCAAATCAAGATTTACAAGATGCATTTAATCATGTGATTGTTAGGTCTTTGTAGTCCATTTGAATGTAGAGCAATTTTATTTTTTCATTCCCACAATGTTGCCTTTTTTGTTCCAGTGGATTTTGATAAATTTATACACTCATGTCACCATCAACCAGATCAAGATGTAGAACACTTCCATCACTGCATGACATTCCCTTGTGCTCCTTTCAAGCCCCATGCCAGAGGGAAGTACTAGTCTGATTTCTATCACTATAATTAGTTTGTCGGTACTTGAACTTCATGTTGGAGCCATATAATATACAATATTTTGTCTGGCTTCTTTTGCTTAGCATATTTTTGAGATTCATCCATGTTGTATATATCAGTAATTTGTTCCTTTAAATTATGGAGTAGTATTCTATTTTTATCCATTCTCTTTTTTAAATTGACAAATATTATATATGTTTTCAGTGTGCAAGTGATGTTTTGACATATGTATTGCAAGATGATTAAATCAAGCTAATTTACATATTCATCACCTCATCTTTTTTTGTGGTGAGGACATTTAAGATCTGTCTTAGCAATATTCAGGTATATAATACATTATTATTAACTATAGTCACCATGCTGTACAATAGATCCCCAGTTATTTGTTCTTACTGAAAATTTGTTCCCTTTAATAAACATTTTCTCCATTCTCCCCCGACCACTCCCTGTTGGCACCCACCATTCTACTCTCTGCTTCTGTAAGTTCTACTTTTTTACATTCAGCATATAGGTGAAATCATGCACTATTTTATTTGTCTTTCTGTGCCTGGCTTATTTCACTTAAAATAATATCCTCCAGGTTCATGCATATTGTTGCAAATGACAGAAATTCCTTCTTTTTAAAGACTGAATACTATTCCATTGTGCACTTGTATTTGCATCTGTCTACCTAACCCATATTTTCTTTATCCATTCATCCATTGATGGATACTTAAGTTGATTCCATATTTCAGCTATTGTAAATAATGCTGCAATGAATATGACAGTGCAAATATCTCTTCCACATACTGATTTCATTTCCTTTGAATATATACACAGAAGTGGGATTGCTGGGTCATATGGTAGTTCTATTTTTAACTATTTGAGGAACCTCCATACTGTTTTCCATAATGGCTGTGCTGATTTACATTGCCACCAACAGTATACAAGGATGGCCTTTTCTCCACATTTTTGCCAACACTTAGTATCTTTTGTCTTTTTGATAATAGCCATTCTAACATATGTGAGGTGATATTATGGTTTTGATTTATATTTCCCTGATGGTTAGAGATTGGGAGCACCTTTTCATAAACTTTTTGGCCATTTGTATGTCTTCTTTTGAGATATGTCTATTAGGTCCTTTGCCCACTTTTTTTTTTTTTTACGTGGTATATTTGTTAGTTGGCTATAAAAATGTCTATTTTCTTTGCCAGTAATGAAAATAACATGACTTTGCCCACTTTTTTAATCATATTTTTTATTTTGCTATTGAGTTGTTTGGGTCCTTATATATTTTGGATATTAATCTCTTATCAGATTTTCTCCCATTCCCTCTGTTTTCTCTTTACTCTGTTAATTATTTCCTCTGCTGTGCAGAAGCTTTTTAATTTGATGCCGTCCATTCTCTTATTGATGGTTATTTGTGTTGTTTCCAGGTTATGTTTGTCATAGATAATGCTACTGTACACATGCATTCTTGCAAAAATCTTTTTGTGGACATTACCTTTTCTTTTTTCCTCTGGTGCTGCTGAGACCATGATGATGTGGACTACCTTTAGAAGAGACCAGGCTCAGATATATAAAATATCCCATGTCATGTTATTGCCTGGTTGTTGTTTTTTTCCTCCTTTGTGGTGACATTTAATTTGTTCCCAATTCCTATAAACTGGAAATTAGATGTTTTATCTCTACTTGCCTGTTGAAAATGTGGCACCTCATTCTTCTCTACCTCTTGCATGTTTATTTTTTGCTGCATCCTTGTATTAGTGGTAATCTTATATGTGTAATGCTGTGGAAATATGAGCGCAAAAACATAGTAAACATGAAAGGTTTGGATGTATAACATTATGTGTTGCCCAACAGAGCCATATGACTTGAGAGAAAATATATTGCTGCGAGGGAAGTGTGACTTTTCTCAGTGAATCTTTGAAGAATGATAAGATAAGCCAAGTAACTTGTTTTTAAAGAGCATCAAAAGAACTATGTTTTCCATCACTTACTCTTTTAATATTTGAAATATCTTATCTTTGATACGAAGAAATATTATTGCTGCTTTATGTCTTTATGTTCTTTTTGTTATACAGTATTTCAATTTTCATGAGATTATTTGAGAAAATAGGAAGAAATCGGAGATAAAGAATAAAGCCCAATACCTAGGCAATGAAACTGGGCAATTTTCTTTATCTTAATAGAGTAATAGGGTCTAGTTTGTGGTTGATTCTGTATAATTCCAACTTTTTTCTTCTCTATACTCACTTCAGCTCATTACCTAGCTCAAATTAATGATAGCATTGTGACAAACAGATCTGGGTCCTTTTCAATCACTGCTCATCTGAACATTTGTTTATCTTGGTGATCCTTATCCAGCTTACTGTGGAGTAGTGTGTCTCAGGCGCAGTCAAGCCACAGTTGGTGGTAAATTTCTCTGGAATATGGACTTAAAAACTTTAACTATAAAATACTTCAAAGTTATAGGAAAAAGTATACATATTTAATATAATTTTTTATATATTCAGTATATACACACTGAATGCCTTCACCCACCCCATTTAGCAAATGATACATTTTATGTGTTTGCTGTCGATTTTTGTTTCTGAGAAATGTAATGTTATAGATGTAATTGAGGCCTCCTCTGTACCTCTTCCTGACCCCATTTTCCTCCTTACCTTCCTTAAGGTAACCAATATCCTGAAGTTGTAGTATATTCTTTTCATTCAGGTTTTTGTACTTTTATTACATATTTGTGTATGTCTGTGTATTACCTGTGCCATTGTTTTGTTTTAAAATTTTACCCAAATATTATAGTATCCTACTTGTATGTGTTCTTCTGCAGCCTGTTTTTTCCACTTAACTGTTCCTGAGATTTGTCGTTGTTGATTCCTGCATGTCTAGTTTTTTTCCTTAATTGCTAAGTAATGCTGTATGTTTATATGGCAGTAATTTAATTTTTTGTTTCCCTACTGACGGACTTTTAAATACCATTTGCCACTTTTTATTGTTAAAAACAATGCTACAATGAATATATTTGCAGATATCTCTTAGTGTCCACCTGTTAGGTGTTCTCAGGGGTGGATATTGTGCCCTAGGGGGCATTTTAGAAATTTTTTTGTCTACCTTTGTTTGTCACAGTGGTTGGGGGGGTCTTATGGTGTTAATGTCCAATATCCGGCATGACTTCAATGTCTCATTGAATATATAGATAAAAAGTTTATAATTATTGAAGATTAATAACTTAATAACAATTAATAATAACTGACTCTTTTTTGTTTAAACACAAAATCTTTTTAAAACAGGTTTTAAAATACAGTGAATTTTCCAGGAATAAAATTTCCATGTAAATTGAGGAAAGAGTATGCTTTGTTTTTTTTGAAACTATGCTATGAGTTTATTTTTTGGAAAATCATGGCACCAATGGCAACACTGCTTGTGGTGTTGGCGTTGCCAATATGTGGCACTATCATCCCACACTTGAAACTGCCCATTTCATAGATTCTGTGTATAGGTGCAAATACATGTTCCAGCTTAGTCCTGCCTGAGTGTTTACATGTAGAAATATGTATTTTATTTTACATTATCTCTTTATTTTTCTTCTTTATTTTAACGAGAACATTAGTTTATTTTTGAGTTATATGTGTAGGTATGTTGCAAAATATTTATTGTAAAAGGAAGGTTTTGGATTTTATGGAATGGAGAACCAGTGCTCTAGGGAATAGATCTTGAGGTAGAACTACTGAGTCTTAGATATTATATTAGTTTGTAACAAATTATCATAAACTTGTTGGTTTAAAATAACAGAAATTTATTCTCTGACATTTGTGGAGGCCAGAGTGCAAAATAAAGGTGTCAGCAGGGCAGTGGTCCCTCAGAAGGCTCCAGGGAAGAATCTTCCCTTGCCTTTTCTGGTTTCTGATGGCTCCAGGCATTCCTCGCGTTATGGCCATGCAACTCCAGTCCCTGATCCTAGAGGTTTCCTGTTCTGTGACTAGCCAGTTCATATCCTTTGCTCTTTAGAAATGTAGCTTTTTTTCTTTTTTCTTCTCCATGTTAACTATATTTTGGATATTAAACCTCTATTGGTTATATGTAATGTAATTTTCAAAAGTCTTCTGATTGAAGTTTATTTTTTCACTTTGTTTTTGCTCTGTCTAGTAAAAGAGAGCTACTGTTTTTCTTTTGTTGCTTGTAAAACAATTACTATTGATTTTTTAAAAAATTAATTCATTTTAATTGACAAAAATTGTATGTATATATCATGTGCTATTGATTTTTTAAATTAAGTTTTTATGAAACTGTAACATACATTCAGGAAGTACGCAAATCCTAAATGTGTAATCACCAATAAGTAGAATTTTATCAGCACCCTACATTGCTCCATTGGGCTCCCTCCCTGCCAGGCACCCTACCTATCCTTCCTTCCCCTCCCAAAGGTAACCACTATCTTAACTTCTGTCACAATGTATTTCGAACTTTTAAAATCTAGTTCTGTCTGTCGGTCTATCATCAATCTATTTATACAGTATGAACTCTTTTTTAGAGTTCATATGGTCTGACTTCTTTGTGAGAATTTATCTATGTGATTTTGTGAAGCAATAGTTCTTTTTTTCACCTCATGTGAATATACCACTGTTTATTTATCCATTCCATTTTTGATGAACATTTTCATTGTTTCCAATTTTGGAATATTACAAATTGTGCTCCTGTGAACATTCTTGTTTATATCTTTGTTGCACATTTCGTATTTAATTCTAGATGCAACAACATTACCGAAATCTCATATTAATTCTAATAGTGTTTGGATTTTTATGTGGAAGATCATGTTGTTTGCAAATACACTGGCTTCCGCTATACAATCTGTGTCTTTTTTCCCCTCGTCCTTACTCGTGTTGTTGGATAGAATCCCCAGTGTAACATTAAATAGTAGGGATAGCAATAAGTATCTTTGCTTTTTTTTCTGATTTTAAGGTATACTTCTGAAGTTTCACCAGTCAGTATTAGATTGAATCTTATGAAATTTCTGATAATGGACCCCTTTTTGATTTAACTTCCCTGCCCCTGGCAGTTTCATATATAGTTCAACCTAATACAATATTGGCTGTAGGGTTTTCATTTATTGAGTTAATGAAGTTCTTTCTATTCCTAATTTTACTGAATATTTTATTTTTTTAATTGAATGAAATTATTTTGTAATATTGCTTCCATATTCTGCAAAAGGACACAATTTTTGATGTTGAACTTTTTCCATTCCTGTGATAAATTCTTTTAAGTCAGGATGTACTATTTTTTCTTTATTTTACTGGATTTGATTGGCTAATTTTTCATTTAGGATTTTTTATTTGTGTTTGTAGATGAGATTTTAGCTTTATGAGTGAAACACCTAGTTTTTTAAAAAAATTTATTCTTAAAACATTGATTTTGAAATATTTCAAATATATTAAAGTTATAAGGAGTAATATAACGAACAACTGTACTCATTCACCAGCTTAAGAAGTATAGTAAGACATTATATTGAAGGCGAAGCCTCCTGAGTGTCTCTCCCTAATAAAATCCCTCCTTCCCACTATTGTAAATTTTGTATTCATTATTCCTCTGCATTTCTCAAGATATTTCTCCTTGCAATATTTTTCTTTAAGACACTTGATTTGCTTTCAAATGCTGATTAACTGGCATCTTAAAAGTATTGATAATGTTTTAAAATTATTTTGTTTTTAATATCTTATAATTTTTATTGTGATTTCTACTTTAGCTTATGAGCTATTTAGGAATTTGTTTTAATTTCAAGATGCATAGAATTTATGACTGTGTATACACCCACCCTGTTATACTCATTACCACCCCCATATACACACCTACATGTATGAAGAAATACTATGTTATATTGTGATATTTCAATTAATTGCATTGGGGTAATATATTAGGGTACTCCAGAGAAATAGAACCAATAAGATATACTATAAAGATATATTTAAGGGGGAATTTATTGTGGGAATTGGCCCACTTGATTATGGAGACTTAGCAGTCTCATAATATGCTGTGTGCAAGCTGTCTACAGTCTGGAGAACCAGGGAAGCCCATGGTGTAATTCACTGTGGGTCCAAAGGCCTGAGAACCAGGGGAGCCGATAATATAAGTCCTGGAGTCTGAAAGCTAAAGAACCTGCAATTTTGCCGTCCAAGGGCAGGAAGAAAGAGCGAATTTGCCCTTCCTTGCCCTCAAAAGCTGGGACGATCCCCACCCACATAGGTGAAAGTGGCCTTCTTTATTCAGTCTACTGGTTCAAACACTAATCTCTTCTACAAACACCCTCACAGACGCACTCAGAAATAACATTTCCGGCTATCTCAGCAGCACTTAACCCAGTCAAGTTGACACATAAAATTAACCATCACAAGCAGTGAACAAGGTCTGTATGATATTATTTTTGTTATTTCCTTTGTGTTCTAATGCTAATCCAATTGTTGTTAATGCTCTCTGTTTACTTGAAAATATAATAATATATAATCTCATTTGTTGGATATAGGGCTCTACCTGCCATTATCACATCAAGTTTATTTACTCTGAAATACCTTCAATTCCATATTAAATTTTTTGTCTGTATGATCCACCAGTTTTTAATGGACATATGTTAAAATGAAAATGGAGATTTTAATTAAATATTTCATTAAAGTGAAAATGATTATGTATTTTCACTTTATCCTTGATGTATTTCAGTACTGTGATATATAGAGCTGTAGATTTATTTCTGTTTATTCTGTTTTGCACTGGGTATGTGCTTTCTATCTGAGAATTTATGGGTTTCTTCAATTCTGGAAAACTCCTTACTATCATATCTTTGAGTATTGACTTTCTGCTGTTATTTATAATCTCCTGGCAGTGCTATCAAATATTGGAACTTTTACCTATTCTCCATGTTTCTTAAGTGTTTTCTTGTGTGTAGCATTTATCTTTTGATCTGTTTGTTCTTAGAGACTTCTTTAATATTCTTATTTACTTAGTAATTTAAAATTTTTTTATCTCCCCTGCTGAGATTTATAACTTAATTTACTACATTTTCTATGATTTAGTCTCTCTTTTTAAATATATGCCAATTCTTTTCATTTTTACCAGTCTTAATTTTACAATTTTTTGGTCTTTTTATGGAATTTTTCCCTTGATAGATGAAGGAGCCTAAATACTGTTTTTATGCTTGTTTTCAGATTGTGCAAATTGCTTAACTTTCATTTGAAGTGAATTTATCTCCTTACAGTCAATTTTGGTGGTTTTCTTAGTATTTGGGATGAAATTGAAATTATAGCTCAATTTTGGGAGAATTGATATCTTAACAATATTGAGTCGTTCTTTCCAAGAACCTAATTTTTCCATTTATTTAGGTCTTCAGTTTCTTTCATTAATGTTTGCAGTTTTCAATATGCATGTCTTATGCATATTTTGTTAATTTATAGCTAAGTAGTTCATATTTTTAATGCTATTATAAATGAAATTTTTTTTTTTTTTTTTTTTTTTTAGTAAGTGTCTAACTTTGTTTCCCGGGCTAGAGTGCCATGGCATCAGCCTAGCTCACAGCAACTTCAAACTCCTGGGCTCAAGCAATCCTCCTGCCTCACCCTCCTTAGTAGCTGGGACTGCAGGCATGCGCCACCATGCCTGGCTAATTTTTTCTATTTTTAATTGTTTGGCTGGTTTCTTTCTATTTATAGTAGAAACAGGGTCTCGCTGTTGCTCAGGCTGGTCTCGAACTCCTGACCTTGAGCGATCCACCCGCCTAGGCCTCCCAGAGTGCTAGGATTGCAGGCATGAGCCACCGCGCCTGGCCTATAAATGAAATTTTTTAAAAAAATATTTGTGTTGCTAATGTGTAGAAATAAATTGATTTTTGTACATTGATCTTACACCCTGTGACTTTGCTAAACTTCCTTATTATTTCTAGTAGCATATTTGTAATAGGCTACAATTATGTTGTCTGAAAATACGTTGTTTTACTTCATCCTTTTCAACTGTATCCCTTTTATTTCTTTCATTTTAAAATATGTTTTTCCTGTCCTTTCACACTGGCTAGAACCTATAATATATTGTGGAATAGAGGTGTTGAAAGAAGACATTTTTAACTTATTGCTGGTATTAGGGGGCAAGCATTCACTCTTTCGGTGTTAAGTATGTTTGATGTCAGATTTAGGCTTTTTCATAGATATTCTTTATCAGTTGAGGAAATTTCACTCAGTTCTTAGTTTGCTCAGAGCTTTTTATCATGAGGGCTTTAATTTTGTCAAATGCTTTTCTGCAGAAAAATAATTGAAAAGAATTTCGTAAGATTTAATGCTAATTACATCCATCCCACGAATTTTGATATGTTATCTTTTCTTTTTTATGCTGTTGAAAGTATTTTCTGATTTGTCTTATAATTTCTTCTTTGGCCATGAGTGATTTAGGACTGTATTATTTAATTTCTAAATATTTAGGTATTTTTTTCAGATATTTTCCTCTTGTTGATTTTTAGTTTAATTCATTGTGGTTAGAGAATACACTCTGCATCATTTTAGTCCTTTTATGTTTATTGAGACTTGTTATATGGCCTGTAACATTTTCTGTCTTGGTGAATGTTTTCATGTACACTTGAAAAAAAATATGTATCCTTTTGTTGCTGGATGGATTATTCTGTAACTATCAATTAAGTCAAGTTACTGAATATTGTCGTTTATATCCTCTATATCTTTAATGATTATTTGATTGTTTTATCAATTAATGAGAGAAGTGTTGAAATTCATTTGTATAATTTTTTACATAATTAGGTACTTATACATTTAATTTTATTCCACTAAATTCCTAAAGGTCTTTACCAGAGAGCCTTATTACTATGGTTTGGTTTGCACTGTTAACAA